>CAXHLB010000031.1:0-26791 GCA_964017235.1 Sabellastarte sp. h YS-2021 | reverse complement strand
GATCCATGTGCATTCATACAAAGCAAACGAGGATGGAGCCTGTTCCGAAATATTGGTATAACCGTTGCATTTTTACATCTTACTTCGAGAAGGAGAATCTCTTCCGTGATGTATCATCAGATTTCCTTAATTAGCGGTAGGAGGAAGTATGTTGGTGCCATCAGTTTTTCCATCTTTCTGTAGGAAAAGCCGAAAAGGATTTTTCACAAACAATGCGAGAGATTAACATTTTCGATTATTTTCAGGGCCACAACAGAACAATGCTCGTTCGCCATCATCGTCATGTCGCTGCAAAGTATTCTGGGAGTCATTATTCAGGCTTGCATGGCCGGTATCATCTTTGCCAAGTTTACTGTTCCGAGAGCAAGAGGAGAAACGATAGTCTATTCCAAAAATGCGGTGATCACAATGAGAAATGGTGCTTTGTATCTGTTATGTAGGGTATCGGACCTTAGGAAGTCATCCCTACTTGAAGCTCACGTCAGGATGGTGTGTATCAAGAAAGAGATCACCGAGGAAGGTGAAGTCATCCCATATCAACAGTCCGACCTTGAATGTGGCTCTGAGAGCGATGGCAGCAACGACAGGGTCCTGATATTGTGGCCGACAACAATCGCTCATAAAATCGACGAGGACAGTCCGTTCTACGAGATGGGACCTAGGGACCTGCTGTCATCACAGTTTGAAGTAATTGTGACCTTGGAAGGCGTCACTGAGGAGACAGGAAACACCATTCAAGTCCGGACCTCTTACTTACCCAATGAGGTGCTGTGGGGACATCACTTTGACAACAACATCGTCAGTTATGACAAGAAACTTGCTTGCTACATCGTGGCCCATAGTATCATCAACCACACGGCCACTGATGATACACCTCGCATTTCGGCCAAACAATTGGACAGGAGACGAGGTAACTCCAACCGCCACAGTTCAGGCGGCGTCAGTGTAACCTCCGACAGCCGGAGTGAAGAGTCGCCGAACAAGCGGATTTCAATTCTTAACTCTGGTCCCACATACCGTAACGATGCAATTAGAAAGTGACCTTGAGTGAGCGAACGTTTTTTATACTCTAATATATCTTAAAAGAGAGCAGCAACTTCTTTATTCTACGAAAAACAACCTTTTTGAAAACCAAACCACAGCTGCTGCTTAACGTAATAACAGTTATGTAAGATAAAATGGTGCTTGTAATCAATTACGTTATCATGTTGTAGATAGGAATTACTATGTTTGGAAAAGACTGTTTGATAAAGTTGTGTTGATCCTTTTCAAAACGCATGCCCTACAAACCTTACACTTAATCGACATTTCTGACCCCCGATTTGGATATCTCTACTACATCAAGAGTTACGCCGTTTATAGTAGAAATTACTTTACTTACTTTCTGCTTGCAGTTTGCAATTCAACGCACGTGTTTTGTCAAAAAATAACCTCAAAATCAAAGGAAAACCTCTTCGAATGAATGACAGTCAGCGATACAATTACAACAACTACACTACTATAAAATATGGTATTTTTTTACTGAACAGATGAAGAGATTACACTTTTTACTTTCTTGCCATTGATTCTTTTTTACGACAGGCCTCTTTCTGTATGAATCATGTTGTACAACAAAATTTGTGCCACAAAACAAAGAACAAACATTTTAGTTCGAAACAGACGAAGTTGAAAATACAAATGACAAAAACAAATTAACGCTCCAAAACCGATCATTCGATATTCTACGACGAATCTAGGTCGACCGATGACAGCCAATAGTTTTATCAAGACCAGTTACAGTTTAACAGTTGACAGTCGGCATTGCGATAAGGAGGGAGAAACAAGCTCAAAGTAAGCGCTTTGCTTTAAGACTCCCAAAACTTGATGAGAGTCCCGTGGGAAATGACCACACTTGCGTTGTACACAAAGTCAAAACTAACTCCTGATGAAGCAGCTGAGGACTCAAATCGAAAAGGAAATTAAGAGTAGAGAGGCATTGGAGACAGTGGGGCCTCCAGTATGAGACAAAACGAATTCTTCCACTGCCTGATAAATTAGCCAATAGTTACAGAGGGTTCAAAACACTAAAAACTTTCAAAAAGTTAATTTGATTTGCGAACTCAAAGAATTTGTTCACTTTTTAATGGTAAATCTGCTGGTCATAAATGTGAGAGCACCACTCTGGTGAAGCTATATTCCGCAGAGGGCTGTGAAACCGTTCGTCTGATTAATACCAAGTGGATCAATTGATTGCAGACACAGCTCATCTCTTTAAGCAATAGGACGAGATGCAAAGGGGGCAATGATAACGATATCCAAGAGATTATTGGATTCTTTTGCTTTATACCAACCAATCAAGTTCAATGAAATAACGCGTCCCTTACGTAATACTACGTACGTAACAAGATTGCTTGCAGTAGCAAGTTTTACGATAAAAAAGGTTACTGAACGAAATTATCGTCCAAAAAACTACTACTACGTATGCATTGAAAAAAAAGTAAAAATTCGGCAAATCTGAAAGTCAAGAAATTGCATAAAGTATCGCCAATCCATTGTACTACAGCTAAAAACACCTTAGGTCACTTAAAATAGGACTTTAGTATGATTCATTCCTATGTCCGCATGCTTATGTCCCTTACTACACTGTGGTATGAGTATGAAGATTGAATTTGTTTCTACGAGTACTATAAACGCAGTAGCAAAATTAGATTATGATGTCTAAAACACCGATTATAGAGGAGGTAGTAGTAAGACAATACTATTACATAGACAATAATAAAAACCTGGTTTCATTGGGCAGCGTTCTCAATCCGTTGACGAATTTTCCAGGGGAAAAATCTGGTTCGAAAATTCCGGAGTGTAAAGGAATGGTACTGTGCTTATTAATATTTACGTACAAGATACGAAATAGAACGTTATTTCGATTGTCAAGAGTAACAAGAGTGGGCAGAGGGAATTATCAGTGTGAAAGAATGAACTCGGCGTTGTTGTAGAAAAATAACCACATGTTCACACACTGCTCAGCTGCATGGTGCACTGAGCACCGGCAGTCCCGGCTTGTTACACAGCAACATTTGAAGACATTTGAAAACAAGATGATTTCTGTAAGCCTGTTGATTTTGAGCTTCATTTCTACTGTGTTCGGTGACGAATTCTACAGTTTAAAAGCCACAGACATACTTGGAAAACATGTCGTCGAGTTTGACTCTTTTCGTGGTAAAGTGTTGTTGATTGTAAATGTTGCATCTGAATGCGGATTCACCGACTCGCACTACAAGGAATTGCAAAGGCTACAGGAGATTCTGGGCCACGACGACCGTTTCTTGGTCTTGGGATTTCCTTGTAACCAATTTGGAGGCCAGGAACCGGCAGAAAATCATGAAATCCTTGACTTTGTCACCAAGAAATACAGTGTTGATTTTCCAATGTTTGGCAAGGTGAATGTTATTGGGTCCAATGCTCATCCGATATGGAAACATCTAGTGGACCAATCCGGCGTTGCTCCAGAATGGAACTTTTACAAGTACTTGGTCAGTCACACAGGAAAAGTTGTTCACGTTTACTCTCCCAAAACCAGTGTGAAATCGATTTTTAACTCAATTGAAAGTCTTGTAAAGGCGGCCAGAGATTTTGGAATGAAAGCTTCGGTAAAGAAGGATTTGAAGACTGAATTGTAGAAAAACACTTGTATTTAGGAAAATACATTCACGTCACAACAAAATATAGATAAAATATTGCTCATACTTTTAATGACATTTATTTTATTCTTTTTTATCTTTCCTTTTTTTGGTTTTTTACTACATCACAACAATGACCAGTGCAGTGTCCAAGTTATTCTCCTACTTTCTGTTAACTTTTTCCAGGATTTTCAGGATCTCAATGAACAAGTTAACGATGTCCAAGTACAGTTCAATCGTTGCGAGGATATATTCTTCGGGAGAAACCCTGGTCATTATCATTTGTGTGTCGAAGATGATGAATCCTGAAATGTTTAACAGAGTTGATTTTGAGTTTGTAGAAATCGCAAATTAGTACGTAAGCAATTACCTGAGAAAAGCAGGGCACCTCCAACAGCCATTGCTGTTTCAGTGACTTCTCCACCAACAAACATTTGCATGAATCCTCCAAGAATCAAAATCCAAAGCCCAGTCATTAAGCTGTTCGAAATGCAAAATGTAAATTATGAGGTCTTGCTTGAAAATTTACCGCTTCTCTTTTACCCTGTTCCCCAATGCGTGAAGTCCCTTTTTGTCTGGAATGTAAATGCGGTCAGACCAACAACCACAGCCCCAGTGAGGAAAAACGCCTGTAGGACAACGGAAACGTCGTAGAAGGTGACTACAACTCCAATGGTGTAAGCTTCAACAACAGTCTGAAAAAAAAACCATTAAACTTCATACACGAGGCTCTTTGATTGAAAAACAAGGACTTACAAAGAGGGCCAAAAGGATCAGGTTGATGGGTGACTCCTTGCGCTTGATATGCAGCCCGATCAGTAATGCAAAGCTTGCAACAAATGCAACGAGTAAGAATCCAGGATACGCGTGAATGGTTTCTTTAATGGTGGGTGTGAACAGACAAGCCCCGGCGATCATTGTCGTAATGATCAGTTGGACGGCCAAAAGTCCGTAAACTTTACGCAGAAATCCCATCCGGATGGCTTTGCTAGCACCTGCAACATTGTTGTGGAATGCAAAGTCATTTCGGATGCCTCCCTTTGATCCAGACTCCACGTCTCCTGGCCCGTCGTCATAGTCTTCCATCAAAGGCACTTCAACTGTAGAAGCTGCCGCCATTCTTCAAAATTAGCTCTCCTCCAAGCAAAGTTCTAAAAATTAATTTTACTTTTTGTGTCAGACTGCGTTCGACGTTGACGTGCAATCATCTGAGAGAGAAGGACAGAGAAATTGTTTTGGATTTCTGCACATAAGCACTGCTATATAACCATTCTGTGACGTCATAAGAATTATAAAGGGATTATAAAAAGACCACACGGCATTGAGTGTCTTAGTCCTTTGCTTTGCATGCCATGCCTTGCCATCATAGTGATTGGTAAGCAATTCTGCCATCTTTTCATTTATTGTATACTTCTCACTTATATTGTGCAACTTCTCCTACATACAGGTTTTGTTTGTAACATACTATTAATAGTACACTATTACAGTCTGGACTTTTTATTTGGGTCGGTCGAAATAGTACTATACTGTATTATACTACTACTACCAAGTACAAAGAAAGTACTTTTACAATATTCCTACAGTAAGAATGATTGATATACTATAGTGATCCATAGGTGAGCAAGCACTTTGGAGCTAGAGGGGGGTCATAAAAAATTTCGCTAGGGGGGGGGTCATAAAAAATTTTTTTAGGTGGTGGCTGAGGGGGGGCTGGGGAAAAAAAAATTATTGCTGATTTTAGCTTTTTAGGCCCAAAACCGGTGCCGGCGTGAGCCGGCGAAATTTTTTTTTCCAGATTGTTTTTCTTAAATTTTTTTTCTAGAAAAAAAACGTCGCCCACTTAAAAAGCTGAAAATCCAGGTAGGGGGTCAAAAGCCATTTCTGAGGGGGTGGGGGTCATTTTGAGTGTTAGGGGGGGGTCATAAAATTTTTTTTGAGCAGGGGGTAGCCACCCCTTAGCCACCCCCCTTGCTCACCTATGAGTGATACATACTACTACTATGTGTGCTATGTAGACCACTGTGCATTGTGCAACGAATGTTATATAATCTTTTGGATATTTTGAGATGCTGTACGACGCGATGTCAACATGATGAAAATGATCCGTTCTGCTTATATGGTATGCTACTATAGTAAGACTCTATATTAACGTTGGTACGTAAGACCCATATATTTTAAAGCAATACCATCCTTTCTTTTTTTCAGCCTTGTTGCAGTGTGCATGGGGATGCTATCTACCAACAGAATGGAGCTTTCCTCTGAAGTGGCTCGTGACCAGCCTCAGTCCGTTTACAAACGTGGGCTAAAATGGGGCTCTTCGCAAGAGTAGCCATCATTCTGGGTAAGGAAATGATTTTGGTGGCGTAAGCACGCATTTAATTATTGCTGAACTTTTCAGTTGCCTTTAGAACCGGATGCCATGCTACTCAACTTGCCCCAATTAACTACATTCCTCGTGAAATACTGGCCTGGTTTGACGTGAGATTAGTTTGCTTTAAAAGTTGTTAAAAGTTGTGACCGAATTAATTGCAGCCAAATTCTCTGGACGATGCTGACCACCCTGGCTTCGTAGAACGTTCTAGAAGAGCTTCAGGGACTGATTATGACGCAGAGATCGAAGATGAACCGTTATACACCCTGTACAACCTTGGCGGAGCTCCCTGTATCATGGCCAAACTTGATGCGAAATTCTATCTTGACTATCAGACAAGGCGACATGGCGTTCAGTCAATCAGGGCTGAATTGCCTAAAGATCCAAGGGTGGAGGGATCTTGTGTTCGGGATGGAGATACGGCAGTGCTCACCATGCACTGGTCTGTATTTAATTTCAGCCTGGTCTACACGCAAAACCCAGAGGGAAACTCGTACTACCTTAACAAGGCTATCCTCAAATATAACCAGAGCTTGGAGAGTTTTTATGATGCAACGTATCGAGGCCATATCAGTTTGCAGACGAAGAAGGGATCCAACTACTACTTCACACCTTTGGGCAAATCATACATTTGCATAGAGGATGAAGATCCATTGGAGTTGTACAATGTTGACGACGAGAGGGTGGGCAACCTAACCTTGTACAACATTAAAGTTCAGCCTTTTGTCAAGAGAGCCAAAGGCAAATGGGGCCCTGAGCTTCACTGCTTGCCCAAAGCCATTCGCGTTTATCGAGAGAATGTGGTTCCCTATGCTGTCTCATTGATATTTGTGTCAGCCACGGCCATCGTTGTAGCATCCTACGGATTATTCAGATACTTCCATGTCCAAAAAGCAGACTACCACTTTTACCAAGAACAACAGGGCAACCAAACAACTGTTCACGAGGGCCACGAAATGACCTATGTGGACCCAAGCGTTCAAGACATTCAGGTTGAACATCATGCAGCGCCTCAGGTTCCAACGGCACTACCATCAGCCGTTCCAAGCGCTGCAAAGGCTCCGGGGCAGCAAATCCATTCCGCAAGGATCCTGCTGGGGGAACTAATCCATTTAACCAATAAGTCTTCTATCGAGGTTGGAAAGCCTTTAAATCCACGTCTTCCAATGACCAAATAGGTCTACAATTAAGTGCAACCCATGTCTTCCAACAAGTATGCAGTATAACAAAAGCTACGTAGTATATTCAAATGATATATTCAAAGTCTTCCAATTAATTGGCGAATTGTTTAAGGATGTTCATTGTACAGAGTTGTAGCAAAAAGTCTACAGTAGATGAATTGCAATCAACAATCTAGAGTCCGTTAGTCTCAAAGTGGCTTTCGCATTACTGAAACAAAAGTCTTCCAAACTTCTTCATTCATTATTACAGTGTATAGAATTCAACACTGCAACTTCCTTATATGTACAGAAATATAATATTGAATTATTGTTATTAATCATTGTGTAACGTCCATAATCTGCTTCAAAGGCCTTACTATGATGATTATCACCCATCATTGTTGTTGTTGTTGTTATTATTGTTGTTTCCTTGGATACCAGGCACATCTTCAGATATCATTATGTCAATCATTGCCGTGAACATAAAATCAATCATGACGTTCAAGTTGAGCACCAAGAATGCGAAGAACGCGAAAACTGTGAGAGATGGTGGAATTAAAAAGTCAAGTTTCTTTGCAATTTTGCCAGTTTTTACCTCCTGTTCCACTACTGTGACAATATTTAATAACTCTCTTTACCGGCTTCAATTTCTTCACCTTGGATACCAGGTGTTACTATAGAGTCTATAGAGTCTATACAAACTCCTGCTTGGATACATGTTCCTGCTCATGGAACCTTAGCTTTTTCTTTGCACTTGGGCGCTTTTTAACCTCCTTAAAATTTTATTCATATTGGTTTTTGAACCTTACCTTTTTCTCCAATTTTTTCTTTGTCTTTTGAACTTTATTATGTTGCTTTTTAACCTTTCTCCTAGTCTTCTTGATTTTGGCCTTTTTCGTGTGTGACCCATATGACCTCGCCTCAAGAACGGGAAAAGGCCCGAATTCGTGAGATAAAATCAACGACTTCACTCCAAACACTTCATGAAACGACTCACGAGAGTTCATTTTTAAACTGAAAGATTCGACCAAGCGTTTCAGCACCGACTAAGGCTACAATTAATTCAACGGTTTTTTTTTCATTTCGATAAAGGAAAGAAATTCGGCCAACAAGTAATACAGTGGTAGACACACTCAACACGTATATTCTAACTATAATTGAGTTGATTAAAAGGGATACGCAGAGGAAGAGTAATTACAAAATAAAGAACTAGCAAAAATATAGAGCTTAAAATACTTTGGCCTTAAACAGCAAGATCGTCGTCCTCGTCATCAACCGCGCCGACAACAGTGACGACGTCTCCTCCCATCAAATCCCCTTTCATGTCATCATCTTCATCAAGGATTACCGCTCCAGAATCCTTTTCTAACGAGGCTAAAACTTCATTACTGGTTACCATAAGCTGTGGCTGTTGTTGTTGCGGCTGTTGTTTAGACTCGGAAGTAGCAACCGTAATCGCGGTTGTAGTGGAAGTTGTATGGCTTTTAATATGGCGATCCAAGTAGTCCTTTCTGCCGTATGACTTGTTGCACATGTTGCAGACGAAGGGCCGAACGCCTTTGTGAAGTTCTTGAACGTGTCGACGCAAGCTGTCAAATTTTGAAAAGCTTCTTCCGCAAATCGTGCCGTTATCTAACACCCATCTGCACGTCTTTTTGTCGTTGGACCTCTTTTTCATCCCGAGTTTGGATCCCAGTGCCATTCCGCTCGAGTTTCCAGACACTTGTTGCAAGCCGCCGATCACTCGGTTAATTTCGGAAGGTGTAGTAGCGTTTATGACTGTGCTAGTTTCGTTTTCCCCATTGGCATTTGAGTATGACAAACTACTCAACAGAGTATTTGCTCCGTCCGCAGACGAAGACACCAACATACTTCCAGATCCTCCTGGAGAAGTAACAATTTGTGTCTGAAATGGAAGGCAAAAATTAAAATCGAAGCCCTTGAAGAGAGTACTTAATGTTGCGATCTTAACACAGAAAAAACGACTTCTCCATATCAAGTCGTTAAACTTACCACTTGAGTAGTGTCGCTTTTGTCGCTGACATGTGCGGCAAGGTTGGCTAAATCTGCCTCATTGTGAGACCGCAAATGCCGTAGCAAGTAGTCCCTGCGTCCGTAAGTCTTGCCGCAAAGCGTACATCCGTAAGGGCGCACATTTTTGTGACCTTCGGATACGTGACGTTTTAAGCTATCAAATTTAGTAAATGTTTTTCCGCAAGCTGTCCCATCTTCCAAGACCCACAAGCATATCTTTTTCTCCTCCGCTGGAATGTCTCTTCTCTTCTTTTTTATCGACTTGGCTTTGGGTGGCTCCTCCTTAATGCTATTGAGAAGACTAACCACTCCAGAGCCCGATCCCCAATCCACGATGCCTGGTTTTCGCTTTTGATTGGCTGGATCGTGAGACTTCATGTGCCGTTCCAAATAGTCTTTTCGACCGTAGTTTTTGTTACACATGCTGCAGGCAAACGGCCGAACGCCCTTGTGAAGTTCATTGACGTGTCGACGCAAACTGTCCAGTTTGGAAAACGCTTTGCCACAAACGGTGCCGTCGTCTTGAACCCAACGACAGATTTTGCTGCCCAGGGGCTTGGGTGCAGGCTGGTTGTGCATAGTGTAAAGATTAAGCAGTGGCATGGATGCAACATTTGTCTGTTGGGTTGTAGTGTTGGCAGAAGCGGGGGCAACTGTCATGCTCGTCTGTTGGGGATTCGTGGGTGCTGTCGAAACTACATCGGCATTTTGGCTCTCCAGCTTCACTTTGTTTGCCGCATTGTATGACGACAAAGTTGCAGCATTGCCACCAGCAAGATTAACAGCGTAGCTGGCGTTATGGGATTTTAAATGACGCTGTAAGTAGTCTCGGCGACCGTAAGTCTTATCGCAAAGTTTACAGGCGAATGGTCTGACCCCTTTATGGGCCTCAGTCAAATGTCGCTTCAAGCTATCGAACTTGGCAAAGGCTTTGCCACATGTAGTTCCGTTGCCCATTGGCCACAGACAAATTTTCTTCTCGTTTTCGGGACCTGACGGTTTCTTTTTAACAACCACTTCCAAAGGCTGGTTGATGACGACAGGATCCACTACTTCCAGTTGCTTGTTGGGACCTACTGGCTCCAGTTTAAGGCTGACTCCATCGAGAGTCACCGGGCTGAGAAAGTGCGGTCCGAGGGCGTCGTTGGGGACCACCGTGACCCCTCCAAGGTTAAGGGTGTTGGCGTCCCCCATGACCGAAGTGATGACATTGCCCTCACTGTCTGTGAAAGTGATGGTGTGAGTGGCGTTTGCAGCGGACACGACATCGTCTTCCGTTGCTGTTGGAACGCCATCCTGTGCTCTAGCCAGATGAACGATGTTGCCGGTGGAGGCAAGCATTGTTTGGGCAACAGATCCGGATTGGATCTTATTTGACGTTTGAGAAAGTAAACAATAACAAAGCCGGGATCGGTTGGCCAACGATCTGCCCAAGGATTGGGTGCAAATTGGCAGCAAATTGGCAGCCAAAAGACGGCCTCAAAGACGACAAGCGCTGGCAAATCTTGGCAAAATGGCAGACCAAGCTCTTGATTGAACTCTAAGGCAGAACAATTGTGTACGTTTGGTTGATCATCTTTTTATTCTGTATCCTTCTTATTTAGGCCATCTAACAAACGAAAAACTACGGAACCGCAAACAAACCTTGCAGCCACAAAAGGGCACAGAAAAAATCCGTTGCGGGCTGCATTGTAGAAGGAAAGAATACTGTATCTTACTACAACAGCTCTGCCCCTTTTCTACCTCCCCTCCAATCCCAAACTGAATAAGATGGCAAACTATATGCATAACACCTTTTGCTCTTTAAATCTGCTTGATCTGCATGAACAAAACCTAATTATTTAATTCAAAATTTTAATCTCATCAGAAGTTTTAATTTCACAGCTTTTGGGACCATGGAACTATTTTGTGCTTGTTCCTTGCTCCGATTTGGGATGGGATCAAAATGGCAGCAATGGCAGAATGGGCAGAAAATACGTATGAATATAGTACATCATAAAAGCGTTAGATGTCGTTGTGTAGTTACAGTACTACGTATACAATAGCAACTTTGCTCATTGAGAAGCATAGAAAGTAGCTTATAGTAAAGGAAATTAAAAATACATCCAGATGTGTCGCGGGAGTTGGCGTGTAACCTTCTGGAAACAGGATTTGTTCTGAAAGTGTCTCGTCCTTCAAGGCGTGCATGACATTAACCTCAGAGGTGCAAGGGGTCAATGAGGACTGAATACAAAGATACGAAAGTCCATCGGGTCCTCGTCCAAGTTTGCGATGAAGAAATTGACAGCTCAAACGTTACTGGCAATTGCAGTGCCAAGATCAATAATAAGTCCTAAGTTTAGTCCTTTATTGATAAGAGAGAACCACTGTAATAGCAAAGATCCTGAATATGAAATGCCTTTTCCAAGCCAAAAGAGAAGAGTTTACGAGTGCCCATTTTGCTGCAAGAGAATGGCCAATGTTCACGTCATGAATGTTCACATTTATCAAAATCACACACTAGATATAATCGGCAAGCTTCAGAACGACCCACTGCGAACTTACAAGCAGATATTTGGAACGGAGAACATCAAAAGAGTCCAACGAACTGAATTGAAATACCGGGACGGGTTGGTAGTTGGCCTTGAGGGGAAATTCAAGGGCCGGTGGTGGAATTTCTTGGAAGACACCGGAGGAGGTCCAATTAGGGCCATCATGCACCAAAACAAAGATCTTTCTTACGCAGAAGCCGTCGCTCGAGCAGCCGATATTGCAGGATTGAAACACACAGATCTTAAAACCAATCAGCAAGTTGTGGCTGAGGGGTTCATCGACCAATACCAAGTAGATCAAGTGGAGCGGGACCGGATGAGGATCGAAACTGCAGTTGGCATTTGGAACCAATGTCAGGACTTGAAGGGTTCTTTAGTTGAAACTTATTTGACACAGCATCGGCACATACCTGTAGAAGTTATCGATAGGCTTAGCTTCAAATATTTGGAATCGGGAGTCGAATACGTAGACAGAGATGATATGGGTGTCAAAGTAAGAAAAGTTAACAAGTCTCCAGCACTAGTTGTTCCGGTGGAAAATACGGCTGGGGCGCTGAACGGTGTTCAACGGATTTATGTCGATTCAAAAACTGGAAACAAGCCCAAAACTCAACACAAGTTCAGCAAAGGAAAGATCGCTGGCAATGTTGGAATCATCCAGCGCGGGGCTCCGTACGGTCAGACAAATCTAATCGTGGCTGAGGGGCCTGAGACCTGTGCATCATTGACTGCAATTGTCAAAGAAACTAACTGGGTTTTAGCCACTCTGTCTTTAGGCAACTTATCGAACATTGCAGAAATTGTTGTGTCCAAAAAACCTCGCCGAATCATAGTGGCTGCTGACAATGATTTGAACAAGCCTACTGTCATGGCTTTATTTGATCAAAACTTTAGAAAGTTTGTCCAGGACGTTGAGAGAATCGGTTCAAAGCATACAAAAGTGATAAAGGTTATTCCCGATGCAATCGATGGAAAAGACACTGATTGGAATGACGTTTTGAAAATTAAAGGTGTCGAGAATTTACGTCAAGAGTTTTGGGACAAAGTAAATATTAGCAATGACTACTAGCAATACATAAAATGAATCATTCATTGGTATACTAATATGCTTGAATTATTATCGTTTTGCGTTTTACAACCAAATTATAGGGCATCGATTGGCTTGTTTTTAGGAACGAGGTATAGAATGAAAAATAGTTACCATTAGAAGAAAGCTTGCAGTTTCTAAACATAGTAGAATGTAAAATTTTGTCATGTAAAACGGGAACTCATTGTTTTGCAGCACTGGTACCTATAGTACATTCAATGAAACCATTATCACCATCATGTTTTCCTATGCAGCATGAATATGAGGCCCAAGTAAAATTTAGTTTATTTCTAATTTTTATTAATAGTTTAATAGGTATTATGTCCGATTCCTATTTGTAAGCACAGCCTTAAGACAAGAAAAGTGTTCATATTACTACTTCGAGGTAGTATTTAAATTTCTACTACTTCTACATTAGTATAGTGCTATGTAGTAATACTAAGAATAGAATTTAAACAGAAAGATTAGCATAACATGTACTTCTACGAAGTAGTGCACAATTTCAACACTACCACTTCTTACAGAGGCACTGCTTTGTTTAACCCTTGAAAACAACAGGCGAATAGTAGTATAGCAGTTGTTATGATTTTTCCTTCTCTCTCCTTTTTTCCCTCTTCTCTTCCTATCTACTACTACTACCGGGTCAAATATACTGCTGTGAGAAAGCTGCTCAAAGTGGGCTCCTTTAAAGTACATATAAGCTGACGTTTGCGTTTCCGTGTTTGGGTGTTATTCCGGGTCAAAATGGATGCACTTGAGCCTGAAACTGGTACAAGATTGAAGACTACTAAAGAAGATATTATGGAACAGATTTGTGATAACAAGGCCAACAGTGACTGCAATGCGTTCTTTCTTGAGTTTATGCAACATTCCAAAATTTCGGGTAGAGAAGCTGTTGATTTGTATATCAAATCATTCAAAGAAAGGTTCAAGGAGTTATGCATTTCCAAAGGGGTAACATATGATCAACGGCCAGCCGATGACAGGCCTCCGTCATTAGTAGCTCCGTCTCCTCCAAACATTCTTCAAACTGCCGCTGAGTTAGCGATGGACGACATAGACAAGAGAAATCGTGAGGAAACCGTGGTCAATTTGAATGGTTGTGAAACCGCAGAGAAAAACAATCAAAGTGAAGACGAACAACCTCATGAAGAAGCAGCGAGTCCAGAGGGGAGGGCAAGATTTTTGCGTCGGTTCTCACTTCAAGGATATCTTGCCAGTGGAAAACGCCAGGTTTTGTCCATATTTCGAAAGCAACAGAGTGACGAGGTAGAACTCTCTTTTGACGTCAGTGGTATCAATGGTGGAAGCCAGCAACAAGATTTCACTTTCAATATTCGCCCAGCCCACAAAAAGCCCAAGTTCCGCATCCAAGTTGAGTGTGTTAAAGAAGGAATTGTTAAGTTCACGTCCGGTGACATTTCTGCAATTGATGGTAAACCGCAATGGGAACGGTCAAAGATGGCCCTTGTAAAGGTTGCCGGTGGGCAAATGCTGATATTTTGCACACCACCTAAGTCATCCAAGCCAAAAGCTGGTGTGTTTTGCTTCCTAATATCTGAAGCGCGCGAAACAACTGCTTTAGAAATGCCTGATCATGACAACACATTTGTCCTTAAAACAGAAAATGAAGAAGGATCTCTTGAGTTTCTTATTGAAGCAGTCAACAATGAAGACATGAAATTGTGGTTGTTAACTATTCAGTCAGCGATGAGACCCCAGGGGTTGTGTCTGGCAGAGTTAGCCGAGAGAAGCAGGTAAACGATATACAAATGTGAACATTTTTTTAAAAATACTACAGTACTAAATTAATTGCTTTTACTTGAACAGAGCACTAGGAGTAAATGGATCTCAAAATCTGCAAATCTTCCGCAGTGGACCTTCACCAAGCGACCTTGGGATCGCATCGATACCCATTGCAGCCGCCACGGGTAAATTGAGATTACACTACTACCTGCGAAGGTCAATAAACTGTGCTTTTTTCTGTAGGTGTCGACGAATTGACAGAAGTTTACAATCTCCTCCAAAACTACCCATGGTTTCATGGAACTTTGTCTAGAAGTGATGCAGCGTCCTTGGTGCTTCACCAGGGATCAGTTCCCGTGCCGTTGCCACCAGGTGTTACGGATGAAGAATCGCAGTCCGGTGCTGCTGCCAATTCTGTCAATGGAACTTTCTTGTTAAGGCAAAGTGAAACGAGACGTGGGGAGTTCGTGTTGACGTTTGCATTTCAAGGCCGTGCTAAGCACGTTAGACTGACCTTAAATCCAGACGGCAAATGTCATGTTCAATACTTGTGGTTTAACTCGGTGTTCGAAATGTTGGAGCATTTTAGAAGGCAGCCAATTCCTCTTGAAAATGGTGCAGTTTCTGACGTCAAACTAAGCGAATTCGTCATCAATACTCGTCGCCATTCAACCATCTCGGAAAATGATCGACGTTCTGGAAACGAAGCTGAAATTAGGACTATGCAACATCAACCTCCAGAACCACGACAGGTTAGCTTACACTTAATTTGTTAGCCATTGATTATTATCAGCCTATTTGTAACAACTTTAGAAAACCCTCCCTCCCATGGGAATAATTTTTTTCAATATTTGGTTTCAGGTTCTTGTATACAGCGGTTCCGTGAGAATGAGGACATCTTCGTTTAAACCCCTTTGCCATCTGACAACGGTAGAATTGAAGGAGCCGGTGGGCAGAGCAAGAGAGAATACATACAGTTTCGTGTAGATGGTTGTGCCATGAATAACTTATATATCCAAGTTCTCCTATCTGTCTGTTGAAAGTTGTCAATAAAGAAGTTTTGTTTCCATGTGCAAAAAATAAATCAGTCTTAAACTTGAGCTAAATGACCTTGTCTATTGTAAATTTTTTTCCATGGTTGGTTGACATATAATGATGAACTACTATTTAAAGGGTTATGAGTCTTGTTTGTCAATTTTTACCCCGTCGAAACGCAAACTAACAATTCAAGGTTA
Organism: Sabellastarte sp. h YS-2021; assembly: GCA_964017235.1. Taxonomy (NCBI): domain Eukaryota; kingdom Metazoa; phylum Annelida; class Polychaeta; order Sabellida; family Sabellidae; genus Sabellastarte; species Sabellastarte sp. h YS-2021. The sequence goes on along the minus strand of CAXHLB010000031.1, from coordinate 10,971 downwards.
AGTAAGCAGCGAATGTCGTGTCGGATGGTTGGTCTGCCTATGCAATAAATACCCTCTCTTCTTTTCGCAATAAAAATACTCTTTATGTACATGCATTGTGGAGTTCGACCTACATTTTTCCATTAATGTTTATTGCATACCTGTACGGGACACGCTACAAAAGCATTTCTCTGAGGAGTTACAACGCACGTACTATGTTGTAGTAGTACTAATGGTACACATGTACGGTTCAAACTGTGGCAATGCTATAGTAGTACTGCTGTCTTTTTATACACTTGGTTTGTGTGCACGGTTGGGGGACTACGTGTCCGTGTTGTGTTGGAGGGGCACGGTTACTATAGTAGGAATGGCTCCAAAAGTAAAAGTTAAGACAGTCGATTATTGCAAGTTGACGAATAAAGATCAGCAGCCAGACTTTGAATAAGAATCGAAATCGATCCCCACATTATATTGGGTGCTTTCCTCAACCAGGTAAACTAAGGAAAAATATTATTGGCACTGTTGGAACTTGCAGAGTGGAGTGCAGATGGAAGATTTGAAAAAGCCATAAAAAGTTTTCTTGTACAAAGGTTACACGCTATTTGCGGAAAAAAGAAGTGTCATGGACTTGAAAAATAATTGAGACATTGAAAGAAAGGAAGTGCTCGATTCTGCTATCGAAGAAATGTGCAATTGTACTACTATTAGGTTGTAAAAGACTGCCATGATTCAAGGCTGACCGCACACATGAAAAGCATTGCAAGGAGAAGGGTTACAACTTACAAGGTGTTAAAAAATCATGTGAGAGGGAAGAAGACAGTGGGCCCTTGGTTCACGCTACAAACCGTTGACGATAACAATTAACTCACACCTAAAGGATTACTTCACGAAACGACCCGATTAAGTTTCTCCACTGGTTGACAATTTAAAAACGCCATGTCAACTTCCATCTTGACATTGCCGTCACACATGACGGGCTTTTTGCACGAACTGGGTCCTTCGAGTGGGGTAATACAGTTATGTGAGCTACCCGGCAGCAAATTATGCCCAACAAGCAGAGCAAAGTACAGGTCTGAATCCGGTACCAATTACAACAAACTCTCCCACAAATCTGATTGCAAAACAAACGAGTAGTTCGTGGTAACACTTACGCTCAGCGGATCCCAATGCGAACTTTAAACGTCACCAGCACATTGGGACGATCATCGTGGTGAACCAGCGACTCAAGGGTTTCATCGCAAGAGGCTGCTGCCAAATTTGATGAATGGCAAACCTCAACTGACTTCTGGATTGCAAATGGGGGTCCGGTTTTCGCGTGGGAAAGACAACGTACAACATCGAAGAAGTGCCTGGTGTGTCAGTTGTGTCTCCAAGCGCCAGGAGAACAGCGTCGAGGGCAAGGGCGAGAAAGCGGTTATCCAGCAGGCCCGGGGAAAACGATTTCTTTGCGGCCTCTCCAGCGACCATGAACGGTGCCTCAGAAGCAGTTGATGGTCGGCAACATAGAACAATTCAAACTGACACTTGGTTGGAGGAAATAAAGGGTCGGGTTCAAGAATCTCACATCGGGGTACAAACAGATTCGCCAATCCATTACACGCCCCCGGAGACACCGAGACAAGTTTACGAGCCACCTGTAGGTGTCGACAAAAGCACTCAAATCCTGCCAGACGATCCAGACTTGTTCGTGTTTCACGAAGAGGTCGTTGTAGTTCTCGAGGCTCTTGTTGGCAAGACTCTTGAGCAGTCGATGATGGAAGTAATCGAAGAGGAAGAGTTGGCTGCCATAACACGACAGAAGCTTAGCTTTAGGAACAAATCGCTGGTTGCTCAACACAGCTGCTAAGGCCGTTCTAGGCCTCGATTCGAAATCGACATTTTCAACCGTCTTTTTTGTCAGCGGTATGCATCGGACCAAAAATATCACACAATTTCTTTGAAAAAATACGTGCTAAATATATTTAAAATGGTTTAATCGTCCATTTTTTATGGTAGAGAAAAACGGTGACACTTTGCAAAATGGAAACATACCCAATGATGGTGAGCATGGCAAGGGTACCTTCGGTGTAGATTGTTTCCATTACAACGTTTATAAGGCCCGTTAATAAATTTGCAGCCACGAAGTAAAAGAAGGCATTGGAGTCGATTGCGCGCAGACCGAGAGGAACCCTTGTCGCTTCCCCGGAGTCGTTTCTCGCCGTCGTCAACGCCCTTGTTCCTGCAACTAGATCTATTTTTAAAAGTGGTCTTTCGTTCCGATGAGTATCTTGTGGTTTAAGGGCAGCAGGTGCAGTCCTAAAAAATCTTCACAACAATGAATGCTTAATACAAAATACTCTGATAAAGAACAAGTCTGAGACAAAAAAAAAGCGGTTTTTGACGTGTAAAAAATGTACTTCTTCTAGTAGTACCACACTTGAAGTAATTTGTTTGTCTAACGGTTAATTTTCTCGACCTTGGTACGACATGTTATTTGGATGACCTTGGTGCTCAAATCCCCCTACCTTTGGCTTTACTGTCCTTGGCTAATTCCAGTCTGTTGTTGACTTGAATCCTGACGTAATTGGCGATTAAATCAGTGACGAGAAAAGCCACGATCAGGGAGGAATTGTAAGCAATCTGAAAGAGCATGAAAAAATGCATTAAACAAAAAAGAAACCTTATAATGGATAGCCATTAATTTCTCATTCCTACAATATCGATTCTTGAGCCGTCATACACTTATGCACTGTAACAAGCGTATCGGTAACATTCAAACTAGTAGGGCTTTCGAGGAAAGCAAGGAAAAACCAATCAATTTGATGCCTTCATTTCGACAGTGACATTTGCACCAAATTCATGCGTATCAAAACCAAAGGCCGCCAAGGTCACAGTTGGGTAGGTCGTAATCAAGGTTGTAGTGCGGTCGTATTTTTATTTTTTGCTCTTACCATCCAAATGAAGTATGACCAATTGGCTAGACGTCTGGAGGGAAAAATTGACAAGCTCTCAGTTGAATACAACAGCGATGCCCACATTACTAAGCTCCACATTCCTGTGAAAATAATTGATATAGTAAAAAAACCCAGGTTTGATTTTACATGAAATACCCAGGCACTTAAGCTCTTTGAAGTAGTCTTGAACGACTCTCTTTGGTTTAAAAATTGTGACTCCATATGAAATACCCGCAAAGTAAATGGCTAAAAAGCCCGGTCCAGAAACCAAACCTTCACGATTGGCCGAGATGAGATCGTCACGTGGGCCTTCGTTTAAGATCCATTTGCCCAACCCCATGTTGAGTCCTGCTTCGTGAAAAGCGGCCAGGAGTAAAGACAACGCCCAACTCCATTCAACTTTGAAACCAATCAAATACAAAAAAGTTTCCAAAAGACTGTCGGAAAAATTATTAGCACGATGTAATTTGATTTGCTTCGCATGAATTGAAATAGTCTTACCTTCACGCCGGCCAACGTAAAGAAAAAGTTCCAATGGACTCCATTACTCAGTCACATGCTCGTGATAATTCACTACTTTGAGCATTGAAAATCTGATTGTTCCAAGGACAATCAAAGGCACGACTCCCTTTACGGTATCGGTAATGTACTTAATTCGATTCCTGTAACGTAATATCGTACACTTCTTACATTCAATATCTTATAGGTTAAAACTCACGCTGAAAACGTGGGGCGTCTCCTTTTTCTGGCCACAACGCTTAAATTCCAAGCGATGTAAACGAAGGATCCAACTCCACAATCCATGAAACCGAATCCGAATGTCTCGGTTTTGGCAAATCTACGCGGGAACACGTTGAAGTCCACAGCCAAAATGCATACGATGGTTTCAAATAACATTGATGTGCGGTAAACGGTTAAGTGGAAATTTCTTTCATTCTTGGGCACCGACATGTGTCGGTAACTGGTCCTGTTGGAACGTCGGTTTCCGCCGGAATTGTAAATCTTTCTGGCTGCAACTAGCAAAGCCAAGGTAACTCCGACGAGACAGGCCGTTACCAAGTGCCAATGTTCTGAACAACAAGTTGACACGAGAATAAATGGTGCACTAACGGCAAGAACTTCCACTGTTCCGGAATAGTTGTCCAGTGTTGTTGTGGACAAAATAATGACAAACAGCGAATACACAAGACATCCTAGAGGGACGTTTAAGCTCATCATCATGACTTCTAGAGGAGTAGTTTCCGTTATTGTTAGAAATAAAGGCTTCGTGAGCAGCCTTGTACTTCTCCTCGTACAATTCATCTGCAAAGTGGAGTCGACGTGTTTTCAGATTTTTTTTTGCAAACACAAAGCTGAACTCTTACCAAAGATATCCATTTTTGAAAACAATGAACGACTATAGGCTACTAGGAACTCATGAGTAATAACACTCAGTAGATTTCATTAGGTTTCCAAAAAGCTGTGGCTGATCGCCGGTTATCCCCGGTTATCGGCTTTCACTTTGTGACAAACTCTGCGACAGCACCTGCACGTAGCAGCCTACACCAGGAGTTTGTATAGGGGTTACGTACTCTCTTAAAAGAAATCGAAGACGCTTTCAGAAAAAAAACGACTTAACCAGCTATTAATGCTGTGACGAAAGTTGCCACCCACCGCGAGGTGATATTGTTTTTGATAAGTGTGACCGTCAGAGGTGATATTTATGTATTGAAATTCACACATACCAAATTCTGGAAACACGTGCAAAATTGTCACTCGAAGGGTGGCAACTTTTTTTTTTAGTACGGAAAAAAACACTTCATAGGAATCTGACTACTTAATCTGTTGTGACGTGTCTTCGATTTCTTTTAAGAGAGTACGTAACCCCTCTATACAAACTCCTGCAGATGTCGCAAGTGTATAGTAGCAGTTCTAATTTTTGAACATAAGATGGCGCAGTCTAGTTACTGTAGGGGCATTTGGGCGGGCGGGAAATATGAATCGCTTCTATGTTTATTACATGTGAACGGTCGAATTTCCATCATGAATATTATCGCACATGTAGGTTGTAAGCCAAAAACAACGATAATACTAAAGATTGGCCCTTCAACATGCTACAAAAAAACTGAAAAGACCTGCAACCCTCTATTATATTAATTAGAGTTATTTCTTCATATGAAGGTCTTATTAGTGATATTACTTCAGATTTGAATTTTCGCGGTCCTTACACCGACTGCAGTTCACCTGGTGGTATTTTTTTTCGAAACTAACATTCTTGCTTATGTAGCAAGTTCCGACATTTGCTATACAGAGTTCAGCTGAAAATGTATACGTATCTGTGAAAGGTTGAGCCAACGAAATATAATGTCTATGAACTGTTTGTTACGGCAATAAAGTGCCCTGATAAAGTGCACAGTGGAAAGACCAAAGACCAAGGCGACGGGCTTCACCCCAGAATTAAGCAGCGAAGTGGAGTAAATTTTTTTCTTTGCAATTCAGATTTAAACCTTGGTTAGTCTAAAGACAGATCGGTTTCGTTTACGCCCAGGGGTTTAACAGGTAATACTTGAAGTCATAGGTGAGCAAGGGGGGGTGCTACCCCCTCTAGAAAAAAAATTTTATGACCCCCCCCCTAGCATTCAAAATGACCCCCCACCCCCTCAGAAATGGCTTTTGACCCCCCTACCCAGATTTCGAGCTTTTTAAGCTGGCGACGTTTTTTTTTTAGAAAAAAAAAAATTCTGGGAAAAAAAATTTCTGGAAAAAAAAATTTCTGGAAAAAAAATTTTCGGCCGGCTGACGCCGGCGGCCAGGTTTTAGGCCTAAAAAGCCGAAATCAGCAATAAAAAATGTGTCCCCGGCCCCCCCCTTAGCACCCCCTTAAGACGATTTTTTTTATGACCCCCTCCTAGCAAAAAATTTTTATGACCCCCCTCTAGCTCCAAAATAGCTTGCACACCTATGCTTGAAGTAGTAACTTACAACTTCTTGACAGTCTATATTCTTCGGTCAAGACATTAGCCAGTTCGTACAGCTTTCACCGACTGCAACAGTTTTGTCAGATTATTCGCCGGCAAGTACCAAAAGTTTCGTCAGTTGCAAAATGGCATTTGGCCTTTCTGTTACGGGGGGTGGTGAGAGCGCATCTCATACAGTCCTGAAGACTTGAGATCACCCGGGGCAAGGGAAGTTTTTATTTATGTAGTGGTTTATACTACAATCTCTGATCGGTTTTGAATTAACTACGACTGGCTATACGACGGCAAAGTTCCTGTCTGAAAAAAGTCTGATCGAACGAATATGCACCGACAACTGTCACAAAAGTTTGGGCTATTAACTTTGCTTTATCAGGAAACTATCGAAGAAAATCAAATCGATTCTTTGAAAATAATTCTTGATTAAGTTCAGAGCCGGCCCTAAAACTACAATACTGAACTTGTAAAAAATGATGTACTACGCTTTTTTGTCTTTTGAAGCCATATTGAAAAAATCATTTGATTTGTGTGCGCAAGGCTGAATCAACTCTGGGCATTTAAAATAAGCTTTCTCTTCCGTAGATTCGCAGATCTTTCAACAAAAAACATGATTCGCTCTGTACCAAGATGCCTGTTGGTGTGTGGCTTGAGGGCAGGTCAAAATCAACAAAGGTGCAGCGTTCGTTCCTATGTTTTCAACGAGCTCCAAATCATGGGTTGCCTCCCACAAAGAACCAAAAGCCTCAGTGGACATATATACAAAGGATTCTTTTCGGTGAATACATCCACTTTCCGGATGTCATTTCTGATCAGCAATTCAAGGTGCCGTCCTTTGGAGGCAGTGTTTGGGTTCAATCCCCTTTGAATGTCAAGGTATTAAGCAATTTTATAGTTTATCAAAGAAATGTTGTGCATAGTTTTCGTTTTCAATCCTTCCCTAGCTCAAACCGACTGGAGCCCTAGATTACCCCAAATTTGGATCAAGCATTTGTGAGGCTGTTGTCACGCGAGGACGCTAATGGCGATGAAGTAAATTTGGACATTAAACAAGATGGCCAGAAGCTGACCGTTTTGGCAAATTATATAAGGGAATCGAAAAAAACACAAACAATATTTGACAGACATTGAAGTGCCGATTGTTCACAATGTCAATGTCAATGCCGTCGGAGATGCTTGCATCGATATCCACGACTTTATGGAATCTAATTACATAAACTTGAAACGCGGAAGAAGGCAGAGTCACCTTACACAAGATTAAGACTGAGAGTCTGGCTGTTCAAACTGAGTCAGGAGATATTGTTTGTCACGGGCAGCTTCACGTAATAAAGAAACGTCGAGTCAATAGAGTGCAATCCTAACTCTACCATCAATTTAGGGTAACATTAAGGTTACAAGTGATAGTGGTAACATCATTGCTGAGAAGAGATTTTGTTGGCCCGAACGTTGAATTGGAAACCGAGACGGGAGACATTCGGGTGGCTTCTTCTTACTGCGACCAAGCCAAGTTTTCCACCAACAAAGGGAACATGAATCTTAGGAATATTCATAACGAATCGTATATTGCAATCTATGAACAAGGAGATCTGAAAATCCAAGGGATCGACGGCTCAACCAACGTTTTTGTGAAAAAGGTAAAAGATTCACGACGAAACAGCGCTGTACAACCATTCATTTGAGGGGGTTGAACACACTTTTTTTCTTCAGGGGGATGTTGATGCTCAAGTTTCACGGATTGGCCATGAATCTCGAATTCACGTTGAGGAAGGTGACATCCACTTGCGTTTGAACGAAAACCACCCCCTCAAGATTTCCATCGAAGCCAACGACATCATACCAGACGCTAAATTTGGAGCTTTGGGCAAGGTCGACAAGAGGAAGGATAGCGAACACGTTCAATATTTTGCTGCAATCGAACCCAACAAATTCTCGCCAACGCTGGTTGTCGTTGCTGAGAATGGGAACGTCGTTCTTGACTCTCAAGATTGGGCTGCAAGTTTGGGACTCAAATTAAAGCCAAGTGAAGAACAGGCGTCTTCGAGCACCTCATAAAATTTGGGTCAGTTCAATTTAAGTTAAAAAAAACAAGTCACTCCAGATGGATTAGCGCCCGTTTAGATATTGAGAAATATATTTATTTTGTGCAACATCGAAAAGAAATGGTAAAAGCTGCCCTTGTCCATGATAAACATTTTGCACGAGATCAACATATTGTTGAGATTATTGACCCTCCTCGGCATCGCAAGGTTTTTCAGTGAAAACTCTTAAAATGAATTCCCCTTCTTCGCCGGGATGGAACGTTGAAGGCACAATGCAGTAGCATCCAGGAGGCAACCGGAACCGGCAGCTCACTTCTCGCAAGTTAATGAACGCCTTAGAGCGCCCAATAGATCGGTTGAATTTGAAAAAATCCGTGTCGAGAGGTCTTGGAGCACCCTCTGGATCTCTCAGATAATACAACGCAAAGCCTGAAAAGTTTAAGCCACGTCAAATACCACATGGACCATGTCATGCAGTTAGAATGATGTCTTACCAATTGTGAGAGTATCCATGCCTTCGTCTCTCATTGCTCTTCGACCTTTTTTGCATCAACGATATGATCACTGTGCACAGATTGTCGTCGTCGTCATCATCCGGATCGGTAACGTTAATCCTATATTGAGGATTCATAGCAAAGCTTTCCAGATAGTTCCTGCAACCACCAGCAGATACGTTTTGCACCCAGGCTCCTTTGAACATGCCAACCTGCCATTTTAAAGCATTCTCATCGGCAATTTCTTCGTCAAGAGCGTCGGGAGTCAAGTTGCAAATCTCGAGCTGATCAAAGTAATTCATGAAGTCCTTGTAACTCATCCAAAATTCTCCATCAGCCTCGAAATTCAGTCCCATAGCTTCTTTCTCTTCGTCAGGAATGTATTGCCATTCCGCCGATCCGTCAGACCAAGCTCCCTGCCATTCGGCTTCGTTTCCCCACGGATTCCGAATGCGAATCAACGGGATTCTTCCTGACACAGCTGGTGTTTCGATCTGAGCCCTCATGACCTTGGTAATCGAATAGGCGTGACCTCGAATCAGTCCAACGTCAGTTTTTTGCCTCAGTTATGTTTGGATCTGGCTCCAAAGAACATCCTCCCATGGAACTGCGCTCGTAGGCTTTATGCATTAGAGTAAATATGTCACTTGGACAGTCATTCTCCTTGAGGTTGTAAAGCTCAGTGCATCCACCAGTAAAATCGACCATGGCTTCCATGGTGGTGCCACCTTTCAGGGCTTCGTAGCTACCGTGCAGTTTGGCATAAGCCTTTTCGATTAAAGCTGTCCAGAACTCCTCTTGGGAATCCGAATGCATGAACATTAGCTCTCCATGTCCTTGTCGGAAGATAATCGTCGATGACGACGTCCACCCATTCACCATATTGCCAAAACCCTGGAATTAGAGCTTTCATGGACTGCTCATCCTACTACAGGGTCATTATCGAAATCTTACCTGAAGTGGAAGATGCCGGCATAATCTTCCTGAAAGCTTTGGTCTCTCGGTACGACTTTGTACAACAGTTTTTTGTTCATCGTCAAGTTGGCGAGCGCCGCTAAAAGCCAGCAGTCACCAAGCTCGCCTTGATTGATGTCAAATCTTGTCGCTCCGTCCATGAATAATCTTGGATCGTCACAGATCTCGGAGGCTCTTTTCCATTCAAATGCAAACGGCGGGTCTTGAGAGAAATACAAGGACTGATCATCGGGAGGGAACTCAGGGTCGGTAAATAGCTCTCCATTGTCAAGGCATTGCTGTCGCAATTCGTAAAAATCTTGGTTGCAAAGTTTGCCGTCTGCCACAGTGGGATCGTCGCGGTCAACGTCGCCTCCGATGATGCGTTCTCGCCTGGTTCTGCCTCCACCAGATAATAAGTTCTTGAGCAAATGCGCGAAAGGATTTTGCGCTTCGTCAACATGTTCAGCTTCAAGATTTGCATCAACTCCCTTCAATGTCCTCTGGACTCACCTCTGCATTGAGATCGTCTTCGGTGACGGTTTTAAATGAAGTCATCCTGCCTCTCTGGAAAAAATACATCCTGGTGAATTAGTTTTATCGCTGATTGCCGTTTCGCGCAATTTTCAAGGTCAGCGATGGTGCTCAAATTGATTCAGAGACTCTTACGTTTCAAAATGCCAATAAGTCTGGGTGCAAATGGAATTCCTTTCAGCTTTGCCGCAGCTTTTTCCTCAATTAAGTCTTGTACTTCCTGAACGGCATTGCTGTTCGATAAAACTTTCCAGCAGCTCGAAAAACATGACATTTTTGCTCGTTCGCGGCCTTTTCACAAAGAAAGCCAGGAAGTAGTATTGATTTAAAAACGTCCCAACCAGCAATGCACGAAAACTGAGGGTGCGCTGTTTCAGCGTCTTTTTGCCTGTGTGGGTTTTTTATAAGCTTGCGTATTTTATGATGCTTGGCAAAAAGGCTTGGCTTCTGAGGAATTTATCGCTACTACCTGAACCTGAATCATGCAGAGAAAATGCAAAAGTTACTCACTTAATGAAAGGCGTTGCTATTGTAACTGACAGCCTTTAGGCGACGAAGTTTAACAAAGCCCAGCGGGTTGTCACCACACCCCCAACTTTCACGTAAAAGTACTGGAAAATCAGCCGATGTAGTATAGGGCGCGATAAAATTCAGCGATTTTAGTTATTTTTTTAAACAATAGATGACGTCACCCGTCAGGGTAGGACCTTCGCGATTTTTTATCTTGTGCCAAAAATGATGAACTTTTGACCTGGACAACCCAGCCTTTTGGTATTTTGAAATGTTTTAGAACATTTATAACGACAATGTTTGTATAAATAACATTTCTTGATAAAATAAGGTTATCTACTTGAAAAAGTGATTTTTGTGATTTTTTTGTATAACTAATTTTCACGATAATTCATTATAGGCTAATTATAGGGATAATTATATGTAGCAAAAAATTATTATTTTTTTGCAATCTAAAACTTATATTAATTAATTATCTTTTGATGGATGAGTTTTATGGATACTTATTAAGTACCCGTATCATAAATTATGCAATTATAGTGCAATTAAGTAATTAAGCAAAACGTTTATCACTCAA
>CAXHLB010000030.1:0-29494 GCA_964017235.1 Sabellastarte sp. h YS-2021 | reverse complement strand
GGGACACAATGTGGTTTACAGCCTTAAATCTGCCTTAACTGAGAAAATATCAGCCCATCCTGATACAGCCACCTGAGGCTGTATTTTCGCCTTCCTGGACCACATTTGACACAGATGACACCACTGGTACACCAGATGTAATCCTAAAACCTGTGCAGTCAGATTTAGTGAGTGGCAGGTGATATTTGGGCCAAGTTTCATGGTTACAGAGCAATATTTAGTACTGGTTTGGGCTGATTTACATCTATTTTGGACCATTTTAACAGCATTATTTGGGTTAAATATTTTCTGTTCAGACATGTAATGCTCCAAATTTGCCTAAAATATCCCCCTTTATTGTTAAAACAAGCAAGAAATTTAGTAGGGCCCTCAGACTGGCAATATTGTGATATACTCGACATTCCCCCTCATGAGGTGAGGTCAGGGGGCCCCCCACACCCCGGAAATGAAAATTCCTAATATGGCCCTCGAGTGGACCAGACCAATACAAATTCATTCTCTGATATAAACTGAGTTCCCTGTGAAAATTTCAGCCAGATTGACCAACTTTAAGAGGTGGTTTGGACTGATCTGGCATTTTATGACATCCTCGCCACCTACACTCCCTGAACCTGTACTTTGGACTAGATATGCATTTCTGAAGGAACACACCACTAAAATTCATTCAAGTGGCGACTCCTGTGGGACACAATGTGGTTTACAGCCTTAAATCTGCCTTAACTGAGAAAATATCAGCCCATCCTGATACAGCCACCTGAGGCTGTATTTTCGCCTTCCTGGACCACATTTGACACAGATGACACCACTGGTACACCAGATGTAATCCTAAAACCTGTGCAGTCAGATTTAGTGAGTGGCAGGTGATATTTGGGCCAAGTTTCATGGTTACAGAGCAATATTTAGTACTGGTTTGGGCTGATTTACATCTATTTTGGACCATTTTAACAGCATTATTTGGGTTAAATATTTTCTGTTCAGACATGTAATGCTCCAAATTTGCCTAAAATATCCCCCTTTATTGTTAAAACAAGCAAGAAATTTAGTAGGGCCCTCAGACTGGCAATATTGTGATATACTCGACATTCCCCCTCATGAGGTGAGGTCAGGGGGCCCCCACACCCCGGAAATGAAAATTCCTAATATGGCCCTCGAGTGGACCAGACCAATACAAATTCATTCTCTGATATAAACTGAGTTCCCTGTGAAAATTTCAGCCAGATTGACCAACTTTAAGAGGTGGTTTGGACTGATCTGGCATTTTATGACATCCTCGCCACCTACACTCCCTGAACCTGTACTTTGGACTAGATATGCATTTCTGAAGGAACACACCACTAAAATTCATTCAAGTGGCGACTCCTGTGGGACACAATGTGGTTTACAGCCTTAAATCTGCCTTAACTGAGAAAATATCAGCCCATCCTGATACAGCCACCTGAGGCTGTATTTTCGCCTTCCTGGACCACATTTGACACAGATGACACCACTGGTACACCAGATGTAATCCTAAAACCTGTGCAGTCAGATTTAGTGAGTGGCAGGTGATATTTGGGCCAAGTTTCATGGTTACAGAGCAATATTTAGTACTGGTTTGGGCTGATTTACATCTATTTTGGACCATTTTAACAGCATTATTTGGGTTAAATATTTTCTGTTCAGACATGTAATGCTCCAAATTTGCCTAAAATATCCCCCTTTATTGTTAAAACAAGCAAGAAATTTAGTAGGGCCCTCAGACTGGCAATATTGTGATATACTCGACATTCCCCCTCATGAGGTGAGGTCAGGGGGCCCCCCACACCCCGGAAATGAAAATTCCTAATATGGCCCTCGAGTGGACCAGACCAATACAAATTCATTCTCTGATATAAACTGAGTTCCCTGTGAAAATTTCAGCCAGATTGACCAACTTTAAGAGGTGGTTTGGACTGATCTGGCATTTTATGACATCCTCGCCACCTACACTCCCTGAACCTGTACTTTGGACTAGATATGCATTTCTGAAGGAACACACCACTAAAATTCATTCAAGTGGCGACTCCTGTGGGACACAATGTGGTTTACAGCCTTAAATCTGCCTTAACTGAGAAAATATCAGCCCATCCTGATACAGCCACCTGAGGCTGTATTTTCGCCTTCCTGGACCACATTTGACACAGATGACACCACTGGTACACCAGATGTAATCCTAAAACCTGTGCAGTCAGATTTAGTGAGTGGCAGGTGATATTTGGGCCAAGTTTCATGGTTACAGAGCAATATTTAGTACTGGTTTGGGCTGATTTACATCTATTTTGGACCATTTTAACAGCATTATTTGGGTTAAATATTTTCTGTTCAGACATGTAATGCTCCAAATTTGCCTAAAATATCCCCCTTTATTGTTAAAACAAGCAAGAAATTTAGTAGGGCCCTCAGACTGGCAATATTGTGATATACTCGACATTCCCCCTCATGAGGTGAGGTCAGGGGGGCCCCCCACACCCCGGAAATGAAAATTCCTAATATGGCCCTCGAGTGGACCAGACCAATACAAATTCATTCTCTGATATAAACTGAGTTCCCTGTGAAAATTTCAGCCAGATTGACCAACTTTAAGAGGTGGTTTGGACTGATCTGGCATTTTATGACATCCTCGCCACCTACACTCCCTGAACCTGTACTTTGGACTAGATATGCATTTCTGAAGGAACACACCACTAAAATTCATTCAAGTGGCGACTCCTGTGGGACACAATGTGGTTTACAGCCTTAAATCTGCCTTAACTGAGAAAATATCAGCCCATCCTGATACAGCCACCTGAGGCTGTATTTTCGCCTTCCTGGACCACATTTGACACAGATGACACCACTGGTACACCAGATGTAATCCTAAAACCTGTGCAGTCAGATTTAGTGAGTGGCAGGTGATATTTGGGCCAAGTTTCATGGTTACAGAGCAATATTTAGTACTGGTTTGGGCTGATTTACATCTATTTTGGACCATTTTAACAGCATTATTTGGGTTAAATATTTTCTGTTCAGACATGTAATGCTCCAAATTTGCCTAAAATATCCCCCTTTATTGTTAAAACAAGCAAGAAATTTAGTAGGGCCCTCAGACTGGCAATATTGTGATATACTCGACATTCCCCCTCATGAGGTGAGGTCAGGGGGCCCCCCACACCCCGGAAATGAAAATTCCTAATATGGCCCTCGAGTGGACCAGACCAATACAAATTCATTCTCTGATATAAACTGAGTTCCCTGTGAAAATTTCAGCCAGATTGACCAACTTTAAGAGGTGGTTTGGACTGATCTGGCATTTTATGACATCCTCGCCACCTACACTCCCTGAACCTGTACTTTGGACTAGATATGCATTTCTGAAGGAACACACCACTAAAATTCATTCAAGTGGCGACTCCTGTGGGACACAATGTGGTTTACAGCCTTAAATCTGCCTTAACTGAGAAAATATCAGCCCATCCTGATACAGCCACCTGAGGCTGTATTTTCGCCTTCCTGGACCACATTTGACACAGATGACACCACTGGTACACCAGATGTAATCCTAAAACCTGTGCAGTCAGATTTAGTGAGTGGCAGGTGATATTTGGGCCAAGTTTCATGGTTACAGAGCAATATTTAGTACTGGTTTGGGCTGATTTACATCTATTTTGGACCATTTTAACAGCATTATTTGGGTTAAATATTTTCTGTTCAGACATGTAATGCTCCAAATTTGCCTAAAATATCCCCCTTTATTGTTAAAACAAGCAAGAAATTTAGTAGGGCCCTCAGACTGGCAATATTGTGATATACTCGACATTCCCCCTCATGAGGTGAGGTCAGGGGGCCCCCCACACCCCGGAAATGAAAATTCCTAATATGGCCCTCGAGTGGACCAGACCAATACAAATTCATTCTCTGATATAAACTGAGTTCCCTGTGAAAATTTCAGCCAGATTGACCAACTTTAAGAGGTGGTTTGGACTGATCTGGCATTTTATGACATCCTCGCCACCTACACTCCCTGAACCTGTACTTTGGACTAGATATGCATTTCTGAAGGAACACACCACTAAAATTCATTCAAGTGGCGACTCCTGTGGGACACAATGTGGTTTACAGCCTTAAATCTGCCTTAACTGAGAAAATATCAGCCCATCCTGATACAGCCACCTGAGGCTGTATTTTCGCCTTCCTGGACCACATTTGACACAGATGACACCACTGGTACACCAGATGTAATCCTAAAACCTGTGCAGTCAGATTTAGTGAGTGGCAGGTGATATTTGGGCCAAGTTTCATGGTTACAGAGCAATATTTAGTACTGGTTTGGGCTGATTTACATCTATTTTGGACCATTTTAACAGCATTATTTGGGTTAAATATTTTCTGTTCAGACATGTAATGCTCCAAATTTGCCTAAAATATCCCCCTTTATTGTTAAAACAAGCAAGAAATTTAGTAGGGCCCTCAGACTGGCAATATTGTGATATACTCGACATTCCCCCTCATGAGGTGAGGTCAGGGGGCCCCCCACACCCCGGAAATGAAAATTCCTAATATGGCCCTCGAGTGGACCAGACCAATACAAATTCATTCTCTGATATAAACTGAGTTCCCTGTGAAAATTTCAGCCAGATTGACCAACTTTAAGAGGTGGTTTGGACTGATCTGGCATTTTATGACATCCTCGCCACCTACACTCCCTGAACCTGTACTTTGGACTAGATATGCATTTCTGAAGGAACACACCACTAAAATTCATTCAAGTGGCGACTCCTGTGGGACACAATGTGGTTTACAGCCTTAAATCTGCCTTAACTGAGAAAATATCAGCCCATCCTGATACAGCCACCTGAGGCTGTATTTTCGCCTTCCTGGACCACATTTGACACAGATGACACCACTGGTACACCAGATGTAATCCTAAAACCTGTGCAGTCAGATTTAGTGAGTGGCAGGTGATATTTGGGCCAAGTTTCATGGTTACAGAGCAATATTTAGTACTGGTTTGGGCTGATTTACATCTATTTTGGACCATTTTAACAGCATTATTTGGGTTAAATATTTTCTGTTCAGACATGTAATGCTCCAAATTTGCCTAAAATATCCCCCTTTATTGTTAAAACAAGCAAGAAATTTAGTAGGGCCCTCAGACTGGCAATATTGTGATATACTCGACATTCCCCCTCATGAGGTGAGGTCAGGGGGCCCCCCACACCCCGGAAATGAAAATTCCTAATATGGCCCTCGAGTGGACCAGACCAATACAAATTCATTCTCTGATATAAACTGAGTTCCCTGTGAAAATTTCAGCCAGATTGACCAACTTTAAGAGGTGGTTTGGACTGATCTGGCATTTTATGACATCCTCGCCACCTACACTCCCTGAACCTGTACTTTGGACTAGATATGCATTTCTGAAGGAACACACCACTAAAATTCATTCAAGTGGCGACTCCTGTGGGACACAATGTGGTTTACAGCCTTAAATCTGCCTTAACTGAGAAAATATCAGCCCATCCTGATACAGCCACCTGAGGCTGTATTTTCGCCTTCCTGGACCACATTTGACACAGATGACACCACTGGTACACCAGATGTAATCCTAAAACCTGTGCAGTCAGATTTAGTGAGTGGCAGGTGATATTTGGGCCAAGTTTCATGGTTACAGAGCAATATTTAGTACTGGTTTGGGCTGATTTACATCTATTTTGGACCATTTTAACAGCATTATTTGGGTTAAATATTTTCTGTTCAGACATGTAATGCTCCAAATTTGCCTAAAATATCCCCCTTTATTGTTAAAACAAGCAAGAAATTTAGTAGGGCCCTCAGACTGGCAATATTGTGATATACTCGACATTCCCCCTCATGAGGTGAGGTCAGGGGGCCCCCCACACCCCGGAAATGAAAATTCCTAATATGGCCCTCGAGTGGACCAGACCAATACAAATTCATTCTCTGATATAAACTGAGTTCCCTGTGAAAATTTCAGCCAGATTGACCAACTTTAAGAGGTGGTTTGGACTGATCTGGCATTTTATGACATCCTCGCCACCTACACTCCCTGAACCTGTACTTTGGACTAGATATGCATTTCTGAAGGAACACACCACTAAAATTCATTCAAGTGGCGACTCCTGTGGGACACAATGTGGTTTACAGCCTTAAATCTGCCTTAACTGAGAAAATATCAGCCCATCCTGATACAGCCACCTGAGGCTGTATTTTCGCCTTCCTGGACCACATTTGACACAGATGACACCACTGGTACACCAGATGTAATCCTAAAACCTGTGCAGTCAGATTTAGTGAGTGGCAGGTGATATTTGGGCCAAGTTTCATGGTTACAGAGCAATATTTAGTACTGGTTTGGGCTGATTTACATCTATTTTGGACCATTTTAACAGCATTATTTGGGTTAAATATTTTCTGTTCAGACATGTAATGCTCCAAATTTGCCTAAAATATCCCCCTTTATTGTTAAAACAAGCAAGAAATTTAGTAGGGCCCTCAGACTGGCAATATTGTGATATACTCGACATTCCCCCTCATGAGGTGAGGTCAGGGGGCCCCCCACACCCCGGAAATGAAAATTCCTAATATGGCCCTCGAGTGGACCAGACCAATACAAATTCATTCTCTGATATAAACTGAGTTCCCTGTGAAAATTTCAGCCAGATTGACCAACTTTAAGAGGTGGTTTGGACTGATCTGGCATTTTATGACATCCTCGCCACCTACACTCCCTGAACCTGTACTTTGGACTAGATATGCATTTCTGAAGGAACACACCACTAAAATTCATTCAAGTGGCGACTCCTGTGGGACACAATGTGGTTTACAGCCTTAAATCTGCCTTAACTGAGAAAATATCAGCCCATCCTGATACAGCCACCTGAGGCTGTATTTTCGCCTTCCTGGACCACATTTGACACAGATGACACCACTGGTACACCAGATGTAATCCTAAAACCTGTGCAGTCAGATTTAGTGAGTGGCAGGTGATATTTGGGCCAAGTTTCATGGTTACAGAGCAATATTTAGTACTGGTTTGGGCTGATTTACATCTATTTTGGACCATTTTAACAGCATTATTTGGGTTAAATATTTTCTGTTCAGACATGTAATGCTCCAAATTTGCCTAAAATATCCCCCTTTATTGTTAAAACAAGCAAGAAATTTAGTAGGGCCCTCAGACTGGCAATATTGTGATATACTCGACATTCCCCCTCATGAGGTGAGGTCAGGGGGCCCCCCACACCCCGGAAATGAAAATTCCTAATATGGCCCTCGAGTGGACCAGACCAATACAAATTCATTCTCTGATATAAACTGAGTTCCCTGTGAAAATTTCAGCCAGATTGACCAACTTTAAGAGGTGGTTTGGACTGATCTGGCATTTTATGACATCCTCGCCACCTACACTCCCTGAACCTGTACTTTGGACTAGATATGCATTTCTGAAGGAACACACCACTAAAATTCATTCAAGTGGCGACTCCTGTGGGACACAATGTGGTTTACAGCCTTAAATCTGCCTTAACTGAGAAAATATCAGCCCATCCTGATACAGCCACCTGAGGCTGTATTTTCGCCTTCCTGGACCACATTTGACACAGATGACACCACTGGTACACCAGATGTAATCCTAAAACCTGTGCAGTCAGATTTAGTGAGTGGCAGGTGATATTTGGGCCAAGTTTCATGGTTACAGAGCAATATTTAGTACTGGTTTGGGCTGATTTACATCTATTTTGGACCATTTTAACAGCATTATTTGGGTTAAATATTTTCTGTTCAGACATGTAATGCTCCAAATTTGCCTAAAATATCCCCCTTTATTGTTAAAACAAGCAAGAAATTTAGTAGGGCCCTCAGACTGGCAATATTGTGATATACTCGACATTCCCCCTCATGAGGTGAGGTCAGGGGGCCCCCCACACCCCGGAAATGAAAATTCCTAATATGGCCCTCGAGTGGACCAGACCAATACAAATTCATTCTCTGATATAAACTGAGTTCCCTGTGAAAATTTCAGCCAGATTGACCAACTTTAAGAGGTGGTTTGGACTGATCTGGCATTTTATGACATCCTCGCCACCTACACTCCCTGAACCTGTACTTTGGACTAGATATGCATTTCTGAAGGAACACACCACTAAAATTCATTCAAGTGGCGACTCCTGTGGGACACAATGTGGTTTACAGCCTTAAATCTGCCTTAACTGAGAAAATATCAGCCCATCCTGATACAGCCACCTGAGGCTGTATTTTCGCCTTCCTGGACCACATTTGACACAGATGACACCACTGGTACACCAGATGTAATCCTAAAACCTGTGCAGTCAGATTTAGTGAGTGGCAGGTGATATTTGGGCCAAGTTTCATGGTTACAGAGCAATATTTAGTACTGGTTTGGGCTGATTTACATCTATTTTGGACCATTTTAACAGCATTATTTGGGTTAAATATTTTCTGTTCAGACATGTAATGCTCCAAATTTGCCTAAAATATCCCCCTTTATTGTTAAAACAAGCAAGAAATTTAGTAGGGCCCTCAGACTGGCAATATTGTGATATACTCGACATTCCCCCTCATGAGGTGAGGTCAGGGGGCCCCCCACACCCCGGAAATGAAAATTCCTAATATGGCCCTCGAGTGGACCAGACCAATACAAATTCATTCTCTGATATAAACTGAGTTCCCTGTGAAAATTTCAGCCAGATTGACCAACTTTAAGAGGTGGTTTGGACTGATCTGGCATTTTATGACATCCTCGCCACCTACACTCCCTGAACCTGTACTTTGGACTAGATATGCATTTCTGAAGGAACACACCACTAAAATTCATTCAAGTGGCGACTCCTGTGGGACACAATGTGGTTTACAGCCTTAAATCTGCCTTAACTGAGAAAATATCAGCCCATCCTGATACAGCCACCTGAGGCTGTATTTTCGCCTTCCTGGACCACATTTGACACAGATGACACCACTGGTACACCAGATGTAATCCTAAAACCTGTGCAGTCAGATTTAGTGAGTGGCAGGTGATATTTGGGCCAAGTTTCATGGTTACAGAGCAATATTTAGTACTGGTTTGGGCTGATTTACATCTATTTTGGACCATTTTAACAGCATTATTTGGGTTAAATATTTTCTGTTCAGACATGTAATGCTCCAAATTTGCCTAAAATATCCCCCTTTATTGTTAAAACAAGCAAGAAATTTAGTAGGGCCCTCAGACTGGCAATATTGTGATATACTCGACATTCCCCCTCATGAGGTGAGGTCAGGGGGCCCCCCACACCCCGGAAATGAAAATTCCTAATATGGCCCTCGAGTGGACCAGACCAATACAAATTCATTCTCTGATATAAACTGAGTTCCCTGTGAAAATTTCAGCCAGATTGACCAACTTTAAGAGGTGGTTTGGACTGATCTGGCATTTTATGACATCCTCGCCACCTACACTCCCTGAACCTGTACTTTGGACTAGATATGCATTTCTGAAGGAACACACCACTAAAATTCATTCAAGTGGCGACTCCTGTGGGACACAATGTGGTTTACAGCCTTAAATCTGCCTTAACTGAGAAAATATCAGCCCATCCTGATACAGCCACCTGAGGCTGTATTTTCGCCTTCCTGGACCACATTTGACACAGATGACACCACTGGTACACCAGATGTAATCCTAAAACCTGTGCAGTCAGATTTAGTGAGTGGCAGGTGATATTTGGGCCAAGTTTCATGGTTACAGAGCAATATTTAGTACTGGTTTGGGCTGATTTACATCTATTTTGGACCATTTTAACAGCATTATTTGGGTTAAATATTTTCTGTTCAGACATGTAATGCTCCAAATTTGCCTAAAATATCCCCCTTTATTGTTAAAACAAGCAAGAAATTTAGTAGGGCCCTCAGACTGGCAATATTGTGATATACTCGACATTCCCCCTCATGAGGTGAGGTCAGGGGGCCCCCCACACCCCGGAAATGAAAATTCCTAATATGGCCCTCGAGTGGACCAGACCAATACAAATTCATTCTCTGATATAAACTGAGTTCCCTGTGAAAATTTCAGCCAGATTGACCAACTTTAAGAGGTGGTTTGGACTGATCTGGCATTTTATGACATCCTCGCCACCTACACTCCCTGAACCTGTACTTTGGACTAGATATGCATTTCTGAAGGAACACACCACTAAAATTCATTCAAGTGGCGACTCCTGTGGGACACAATGTGGTTTACAGCCTTAAATCTGCCTTAACTGAGAAAATATCAGCCCATCCTGATACAGCCACCTGAGGCTGTATTTTCGCCTTCCTGGACCACATTTGACACAGATGACACCACTGGTACACCAGATGTAATCCTAAAACCTGTGCAGTCAGATTTAGTGAGTGGCAGGTGATATTTGGGCCAAGTTTCATGGTTACAGAGCAATATTTAGTACTGGTTTGGGCTGATTTACATCTATTTTGGACCATTTTAACAGCATTATTTGGGTTAAATATTTTCTGTTCAGACATGTAATGCTCCAAATTTGCCTAAAATATCCCCCTTTATTGTTAAAACAAGCAAGAAATTTAGTAGGGCCCTCAGACTGGCAATATTGTGATATACTCGACATTCCCCCTCATGAGGTGAGGTCAGGGGGCCCCCCACACCCCGGAAATGAAAATTCCTAATATGGCCCTCGAGTGGACCAGACCAATACAAATTCATTCTCTGATATAAACTGAGTTCCCTGTGAAAATTTCAGCCAGATTGACCAACTTTAAGAGGTGGTTTGGACTGATCTGGCATTTTATGACATCCTCGCCACCTACACTCCCTGAACCTGTACTTTGGACTAGATATGCATTTCTGAAGGAACACACCACTAAAATTCATTCAAGTGGCGACTCCTGTGGGACACAATGTGGTTTACAGCCTTAAATCTGCCTTAACTGAGAAAATATCAGCCCATCCTGATACAGCCACCTGAGGCTGTATTTTCGCCTTCCTGGACCACATTTGACACAGATGACACCACTGGTACACCAGATGTAATCCTAAAACCTGTGCAGTCAGATTTAGTGAGTGGCAGGTGATATTTGGGCCAAGTTTCATGGTTACAGAGCAATATTTAGTACTGGTTTGGGCTGATTTACATCTATTTTGGACCATTTTAACAGCATTATTTGGGTTAAATATTTTCTGTTCAGACATGTAATGCTCCAAATTTGCCTAAAATATCCCCCTTTATTGTTAAAACAAGCAAGAAATTTAGTAGGGCCCTCAGACTGGCAATATTGTGATATACTCGACATTCCCCCTCATGAGGTGAGGTCAGGGGGCCCCCCACACCCCGGAAATGAAAATTCCTAATATGGCCCTCGAGTGGACCAGACCAATACAAATTCATTCTCTGATATAAACTGAGTTCCCTGTGAAAATTTCAGCCAGATTGACCAACTTTAAGAGGTGGTTTGGACTGATCTGGCATTTTATGACATCCTCGCCACCTACACTCCCTGAACCTGTACTTTGGACTAGATATGCATTTCTGAAGGAACACACCACTAAAATTCATTCAAGTGGCGACTCCTGTGGGACACAATGTGGTTTACAGCCTTAAATCTGCCTTAACTGAGAAAATATCAGCCCATCCTGATACAGCCACCTGAGGCTGTATTTTCGCCTTCCTGGACCACATTTGACACAGATGACACCACTGGTACACCAGATGTAATCCTAAAACCTGTGCAGTCAGATTTAGTGAGTGGCAGGTGATATTTGGGCCAAGTTTCATGGTTACAGAGCAATATTTAGTACTGGTTTGGGCTGATTTACATCTATTTTGGACCATTTTAACAGCATTATTTGGGTTAAATATTTTCTGTTCAGACATGTAATGCTCCAAATTTGCCTAAAATATCCCCCTTTATTGTTAAAACAAGCAAGAAATTTAGTAGGGCCCTCAGACTGGCAATATTGTGATATACTCGACATTCCCCCTCATGAGGTGAGGTCAGGGGGCCCCCCACACCCCGGAAATGAAAATTCCTAATATGGCCCTCGAGTGGACCAGACCAATACAAATTCATTCTCTGATATAAACTGAGTTCCCTGTGAAAATTTCAGCCAGATTGACCAACTTTAAGAGGTGGTTTGGACTGATCTGGCATTTTATGACATCCTCGCCACCTACACTCCCTGAACCTGTACTTTGGACTAGATATGCATTTCTGAAGGAACACACCACTAAAATTCATTCAAGTGGCGACTCCTGTGGGACACAATGTGGTTTACAGCCTTAAATCTGCCTTAACTGAGAAAATATCAGCCCATCCTGATACAGCCACCTGAGGCTGTATTTTCGCCTTCCTGGACCACATTTGACACAGATGACACCACTGGTACACCAGATGTAATCCTAAAACCTGTGCAGTCAGATTTAGTGAGTGGCAGGTGATATTTGGGCCAAGTTTCATGGTTACAGAGCAATATTTAGTACTGGTTTGGGCTGATTTACATCTATTTTGGACCATTTTAACAGCATTATTTGGGTTAAATATTTTCTGTTCAGACATGTAATGCTCCAAATTTGCCTAAAATATCCCCCTTTATTGTTAAAACAAGCAAGAAATTTAGTAGGGCCCTCAGACTGGCAATATTGTGATATACTCGACATTCCCCCTCATGAGGTGAGGTCAGGGGGCCCCCCACACCCCGGAAATGAAAATTCCTAATATGGCCCTCGAGTGGACCAGACCAATACAAATTCATTCTCTGATATAAACTGAGTTCCCTGTGAAAATTTCAGCCAGATTGACCAACTTTAAGAGGTGGTTTGGACTGATCTGGCATTTTATGACATCCTCGCCACCTACACTCCCTGAACCTGTACTTTGGACTAGATATGCATTTCTGAAGGAACACACCACTAAAATTCATTCAAGTGGCGACTCCTGTGGGACACAATGTGGTTTACAGCCTTAAATCTGCCTTAACTGAGAAAATATCAGCCCATCCTGATACAGCCACCTGAGGCTGTATTTTCGCCTTCCTGGACCACATTTGACACAGATGACACCACTGGTACACCAGATGTAATCCTAAAACCTGTGCAGTCAGATTTAGTGAGTGGCAGGTGATATTTGGGCCAAGTTTCATGGTTACAGAGCAATATTTAGTACTGGTTTGGGCTGATTTACATCTATTTTGGACCATTTTAACAGCATTATTTGGGTTAAATATTTTCTGTTCAGACATGTAATGCTCCAAATTTGCCTAAAATATCCCCCTTTATTGTTAAAACAAGCAAGAAATTTAGTAGGGCCCTCAGACTGGCAATATTGTGATATACTCGACATTCCCCCTCATGAGGTGAGGTCAGGGGGCCCCCCACACCCCGGAAATGAAAATTCCTAATATGGCCCTCGAGTGGACCAGACCAATACAAATTCATTCTCTGATATAAACTGAGTTCCCTGTGAAAATTTCAGCCAGATTGACCAACTTTAAGAGGTGGTTTGGACTGATCTGGCATTTTATGACATCCTCGCCACCTACACTCCCTGAACCTGTACTTTGGACTAGATATGCATTTCTGAAGGAACACACCACTAAAATTCATTCAAGTGGCGACTCCTGTGGGACACAATGTGGTTTACAGCCTTAAATCTGCCTTAACTGAGAAAATATCAGCCCATCCTGATACAGCCACCTGAGGCTGTATTTTCGCCTTCCTGGACCACATTTGACACAGATGACACCACTGGTACACCAGATGTAATCCTAAAACCTGTGCAGTCAGATTTAGTGAGTGGCAGGTGATATTTGGGCCAAGTTTCATGGTTACAGAGCAATATTTAGTACTGGTTTGGGCTGATTTACATCTATTTTGGACCATTTTAACAGCATTATTTGGGTTAAATATTTTCTGTTCAGACATGTAATGCTCCAAATTTGCCTAAAATATCCCCCTTTATTGTTAAAACAAGCAAGAAATTTAGTAGGGCCCTCAGACTGGCAATATTGTGATATACTCGACATTCCCCCTCATGAGGTGAGGTCAGGGGGCCCCCCACACCCCGGAAATGAAAATTCCTAATATGGCCCTCGAGTGGACCAGACCAATACAAATTCATTCTCTGATATAAACTGAGTTCCCTGTGAAAATTTCAGCCAGATTGACCAACTTTAAGAGGTGGTTTGGACTGATCTGGCATTTTATGACATCCTCGCCACCTACACTCCCTGAACCTGTACTTTGGACTAGATATGCATTTCTGAAGGAACACACCACTAAAATTCATTCAAGTGGCGACTCCTGTGGGACACAATGTGGTTTACAGCCTTAAATCTGCCTTAACTGAGAAAATATCAGCCCATCCTGATACAGCCACCTGAGGCTGTATTTTCGCCTTCCTGGACCACATTTGACACAGATGACACCACTGGTACACCAGATGTAATCCTAAAACCTGTGCAGTCAGATTTAGTGAGTGGCAGGTGATATTTGGGCCAAGTTTCATGGTTACAGAGCAATATTTAGTACTGGTTTGGGCTGATTTACATCTATTTTGGACCATTTTAACAGCATTATTTGGGTTAAATATTTTCTGTTCAGACATGTAATGCTCCAAATTTGCCTAAAATATCCCCCTTTATTGTTAAAACAAGCAAGAAATTTAGTAGGGCCCTCAGACTGGCAATATTGTGATATACTCGACATTCCCCCTCATGAGGTGAGGTCAGGGGGCCCCCCACACCCCGGAAATGAAAATTCCTAATATGGCCCTCGAGTGGACCAGACCAATACAAATTCATTCTCTGATATAAACTGAGTTCCCTGTGAAAATTTCAGCCAGATTGACCAACTTTAAGAGGTGGTTTGGACTGATCTGGCATTTTATGACATCCTCGCCACCTACACTCCCTGAACCTGTACTTTGGACTAGATATGCATTTCTGAAGGAACACACCACTAAAATTCATTCAAGTGGCGACTCCTGTGGGACACAATGTGGTTTACAGCCTTAAATCTGCCTTAACTGAGAAAATATCAGCCCATCCTGATACAGCCACCTGAGGCTGTATTTTCGCCTTCCTGGACCACATTTGACACAGATGACACCACTGGTACACCAGATGTAATCCTAAAACCTGTGCAGTCAGATTTAGTGAGTGGCAGGTGATATTTGGGCCAAGTTTCATGGTTACAGAGCAATATTTAGTACTGGTTTGGGCTGATTTACATCTATTTTGGACCATTTTAACAGCATTATTTGGGTTAAATATTTTCTGTTCAGACATGTAATGCTCCAAATTTGCCTAAAATATCCCCCTTTATTGTTAAAACAAGCAAGAAATTTAGTAGGGCCATCAGACTGGCAATATTGTGATATACTCGACATTCCCCCTCATGAGGTGAGGTCAGGGGGCCCCCCACACCCCGGAAATGAAAATTCCTAATATGGCCCTCGAGTGGACCAGACCAATACAAATTCATTCTCTGATATAAACTGAGTTCCCTGTGAAAATTTCAGCCAGATTGACCAACTTTAAGAGGTGGTTTGGACTGATCTGGCATTTTATGACATCCTCGCCACCTACACTCCCTGAACCTGTACTTTGGACTAGATATGCATTTCTGAAGGAACACACCACTAAAATTCATTCAAGTGGCGACTCCTGTGGGACACAATGTGGTTTACAGCCTTAAATCTGCCTTAACTGAGAAAATATCAGCCCATCCTGATACAGCCACCTGAGGCTGTATTTTCGCCTTCCTGGACCACATTTGACACAGATGACACCACTGGTACACCAGATGTAATCCTAAAACCTGTGCAGTCAGATTTAGTGAGTGGCAGGTGATATTTGGGCCAAGTTTCATGGTTACAGAGCAATATTTAGTACTGGTTTGGGCTGATTTACATCTATTTTGGACCATTTTAACAGCATTATTTGGGTTAAATATTTTCTGTTCAGACATGTAATGCTCCAAATTTGCCTAAAATATCCCCCTTTATTGTTAAAACAAGCAAGAAATTTAGTAGGGCCCTCAGACTGGCAATATTGTGATATACTCGACATTCCCCCTCATGAGGTGAGGTCAGGGGGCCCCCCACACCCCGGAAATGAAAATTCCTAATATGGCCCTCGAGTGGACCAGACCAATACAAATTCATTCTCTGATATAAACTGAGTTCCCTGTGAAAATTTCAGCCAGATTGACCAACTTTAAGAGGTGGTTTGGACTGATCTGGCATTTTATGACATCCTCGCCACCTACACTCCCTGAACCTGTACTTTGGACTAGATATGCATTTCTGAAGGAACACACCACTAAAATTCATTCAAGTGGCGACTCCTGTGGGACACAATGTGGTTTACAGCCTTAAATCTGCCTTAACTGAGAAAATATCAGCCCATCCTGATACAGCCACCTGAGGCTGTATTTTCGCCTTCCTGGACCACATTTGACACAGATGACACCACTGGTACACCAGATGTAATCCTAAAACCTGTGCAGTCAGATTTAGTGAGTGGCAGGTGATATTTGGGCCAAGTTTCATGGTTACAGAGCAATATTTAGTACTGGTTTGGGCTGATTTACATCTATTTTGGACCATTTTAACAGCATTATTTGGGTTAAATATTTTCTGTTCAGACATGTAATGCTCCAAATTTGCCTAAAATATCCCCCTTTATTGTTAAAACAAGCAAGAAATTTAGTAGGGCCCTCAGACTGGCAATATTGTGATATACTCGACATTCCCCCTCATGAGGTGAGGTCAGGGGGCCCCCCACACCCCGGAAATGAAAATTCCTAATATGGCCCTCGAGTGGACCAGACCAATACAAATTCATTCTCTGATATAAACTGAGTTCCCTGTGAAAATTTCAGCCAGATTGACCAACTTTAAGAGGTGGTTTGGACTGATCTGGCATTTTATGACATCCTCGCCACCTACACTCCCTGAACCTGTACTTTGGACTAGATATGCATTTCTGAAGGAACACACCACTAAAATTCATTCAAGTGGCGACTCCTGTGGGACACAATGTGGTTTACAGCCTTAAATCTGCCTTAACTGAGAAAATATCAGCCCATCCTGATACAGCCACCTGAGGCTGTATTTTCGCCTTCCTGGACCACATTTGACACAGATGACACCACTGGTACACCAGATGTAATCCTAAAACCTGTGCAGTCAGATTTAGTGAGTGGCAGGTGATATTTGGGCCAAGTTTCATGGTTACAGAGCAATATTTAGTACTGGTTTGGGCTGATTTACATCTATTTTGGACCATTTTAACAGCATTATTTGGGTTAAATATTTTCTGTTCAGACATGTAATGCTCCAAATTTGCCTAAAATATCCCCCTTTATTGTTAAAACAAGCAAGAAATTTAGTAGGGCCCTCAGACTGGCAATATTGTGATATACTCGACATTCCCCCTCATGAGGTGAGGTCAGGGGGCCCCCCACACCCCGGAAATGAAAATTCCTAATATGGCCCTCGAGTGGACCAGACCAATACAAATTCATTCTCTGATATAAACTGAGTTCCCTGTGAAAATTTCAGCCAGATTGACCAACTTTAAGAGGTGGTTTGGACTGATCTGGCATTTTATGACATCCTCGCCACCTACACTCCCTGAACCTGTACTTTGGACTAGATATGCATTTCTGAAGGAACACACCACTAAAATTCATTCAAGTGGCGACTCCTGTGGGACACAATGTGGTTTACAGCCTTAAATCTGCCTTAACTGAGAAAATATCAGCCCATCCTGATACAGCCACCTGAGGCTGTATTTTCGCCTTCCTGGACCACATTTGACACAGATGACACCACTGGTACACCAGATGTAATCCTAAAACCTGTGCAGTCAGATTTAGTGAGTGGCAGGTGATATTTGGGCCAAGTTTCATGGTTACAGAGCAATATTTAGTACTGGTTTGGGCTGATTTACATCTATTTTGGACCATTTTAACAGCATTATTTGGGTTAAATATTTTCTGTTCAGACATGTAATGCTCCAAATTTGCCTAAAATATCCCCCTTTATTGTTAAAACAAGCAAGAAATTTAGTAGGGCCCTCAGACTGGCAATATTGTGATATACTCGACATTCCCCCTCATGAGGTGAGGTCAGGGGGCCCCCCACACCCCGGAAATGAAAATTCCTAATATGGCCCTCGAGTGGACCAGACCAATACAAATTCATTCTCTGATATAAACTGAGTTCCCTGTGAAAATTTCAGCCAGATTGACCAACTTTAAGAGGTGGTTTGGACTGATCTGGCATTTTATGACATCCTCGCCACCTACACTCCCTGAACCTGTACTTTGGACTAGATATGCATTTCTGAAGGAACACACCACTAAAATTCATTCAAGTGGCGACTCCTGTGGGACACAATGTGGTTTACAGCCTTAAATCTGCCTTAACTGAGAAAATATCAGCCCATCCTGATACAGCCACCTGAGGCTGTATTTTCGCCTTCCTGGACCACATTTGACACAGATGACACCACTGGTACACCAGATGTAATCCTAAAACCTGTGCAGTCAGATTTAGTGAGTGGCAGGTGATATTTGGGCCAAGTTTCATGGTTACAGAGCAATATTTAGTACTGGTTTGGGCTGATTTACATCTATTTTGGACCATTTTAACAGCATTATTTGGGTTAAATATTTTCTGTTCAGACATGTAATGCTCCAAATTTGCCTAAAATATCCCCCTTTATTGTTAAAACAAGCAAGAAATTTAGTAGGGCCCTCAGACTGGCAATATTGTGATATACTCGACATTCCCCCTCATGAGGTGAGGTCAGGGGGCCCCCCACACCCCGGAAATGAAAATTCCTAATATGGCCCTCGAGTGGACCAGACCAATACAAATTCATTCTCTGATATAAACTGAGTTCCCTGTGAAAATTTCAGCCAGATTGACCCAACTTTAAGAGGTGGTTTGGACTGATCTGGCATTTTATGACATCCTCGCCACCTACACTCCCTGAACCTGTACTTTGGACTAGATATGCATTTCTGAAGGAACACACCACTAAAATTCATTCAAGTGGCGACTCCTGTGGGACACAATGTGGTTTACAGCCTTAAATCTGCCTTAACTGAGAAAATATCAGCCCATCCTGATACAGCCACCTGAGGCTGTATTTTCGCCTTCCTGGACCACATTTGACACAGATGACACCACTGGTACACCAGATGTAATCCTAAAACCTGTGCAGTCAGATTTAGTGAGTGGCAGGTGATATTTGGGCCAAGTTTCATGGTTACAGAGCAATATTTAGTACTGGTTTGGGCTGATTTACATCTATTTTGGACCATTTTAACAGCATTATTTGGGTTAAATATTTTCTGTTCAGACATGTAATGCTCCCAAATTTGCCTAAAATATCCCCCTTTATTGTTAAAACAAGCAAGAAATTTAGTAGGGCCCTCAGACTGGCAATATTGTGATATACTCGACATTCCCCCTCATGAGGTGAG
The DNA here is from genome assembly GCA_964017235.1 of Sabellastarte sp. h YS-2021. Taxonomy (NCBI): domain Eukaryota; kingdom Metazoa; phylum Annelida; class Polychaeta; order Sabellida; family Sabellidae; genus Sabellastarte; species Sabellastarte sp. h YS-2021. The sequence goes on along the minus strand of CAXHLB010000030.1, from coordinate 9,977 downwards.
GTCAGGGGGCCCCCACACCCCGGAAATGAAAATTCCTAATATGGCCCTCGAGTGGACCAGACCAATACAAATTCATTCTCTGATATAAACTGAGTTCCCTGTGAAAATTTCAGCCAGATTGACCAACTTTAAGAGGTGGTTTGGACTGATCTGGCATTTTATGACATCCTCGCCACCTACACTCCCTGAACCTGTACTTTGGACTAGATATGCATTTCTGAAGGAACACACCACTAAAATTCATTCAAGTGGCGACTCCTGTGGGACACAATGTGGTTTACAGCCTTAAATCTGCCTTAACTGAGAAAATATCAGCCCATCCTGATACAGCCACCTGAGGCTGTATTTTCGCCTTCCTGGACCACATTTGACACAGATGACACCACTGGTACACCAGATGTAATCCTAAAACCTGTGCAGTCAGATTTAGTGAGTGGCAGGTGATATTTGGGCCAAGTTTCATGGTTACAGAGCAATATTTAGTACTGGTTTGGGCTGATTTACATCTATTTTGGACCATTTTAACAGCATTATTTGGGTTAAATATTTTCTGTTCAGACATGTAATGCTCCAAATTTGCCTAAAATATCCCCCTTTATTGTTAAAACAAGCAAGAAATTTAGTAGGGCCCTCAGACTGGCAATATTGTGATATACTCGACATTCCCCCTCATGAGGTGAGGTCAGGGGGCCCCCCACACCCCGGAAATGAAAATTCCTAATATGGCCCTCGAGTGGACCAGACCAATACAAATTCATTCTCTGATATAAACTGAGTTCCCTGTGAAAATTTCAGCCAGATTGACCAACTTTAAGAGGTGGTTTGGACTGATCTGGCATTTTATGACATCCTCGCCACCTACACTCCCTGAACCTGTACTTTGGACTAGATATGCATTTCTGAAGGAACACACCACTAAAATTCATTCAAGTGGCGACTCCTGTGGGACACAATGTGGTTTACAGCCTTAAATCTGCCTTAACTGAGAAAATATCAGCCCATCCTGATACAGCCACCTGAGGCTGTATTTTCGCCTTCCTGGACCACATTTGACACAGATGACACCACTGGTACACCAGATGTAATCCTAAAACCTGTGCAGTCAGATTTAGTGAGTGGCAGGTGATATTTGGGCCAAGTTTCATGGTTACAGAGCAATATTTAGTACTGGTTTGGGCTGATTTACATCTATTTTGGACCATTTTAACAGCATTATTTGGGTTAAATATTTTCTGTTCAGACATGTAATGCTCCAAATTTGCCTAAAATATCCCCCTTTATTGTTAAAACAAGCAAGAAATTTAGTAGGGCCCTCAGACTGGCAATATTGTGATATACTCGACATTCCCCCTCATGAGGTGAGGTCAGGGGGCCCCCCACACCCCGGAAATGAAAATTCCTAATATGGCCCTCGAGTGGACCAGACCAATACAAATTCATTCTCTGATATAAACTGAGTTCCCTGTGAAAATTTCAGCCAGATTGACCAACTTTAAGAGGTGGTTTGGACTGATCTGGCATTTTATGACATCCTCGCCACCTACACTCCCTGAACCTGTACTTTGGACTAGATATGCATTTCTGAAGGAACACACCACTAAAATTCATTCAAGTGGCGACTCCTGTGGGACACAATGTGGTTTACAGCCTTAAATCTGCCTTAACTGAGAAAATATCAGCCCATCCTGATACAGCCACCTGAGGCTGTATTTTCGCCTTCCTGGACCACATTTGACACAGATGACACCACTGGTACACCAGATGTAATCCTAAAACCTGTGCAGTCAGATTTAGTGAGTGGCAGGTGATATTTGGGCCAAGTTTCATGGTTACAGAGCAATATTTAGTACTGGTTTGGGCTGATTTACATCTATTTTGGACCATTTTAACAGCATTATTTGGGTTAAATATTTTCTGTTCAGACATGTAATGCTCCAAATTTGCCTAAAATATCCCCCTTTATTGTTAAAACAAGCAAGAAATTTAGTAGGGCCCTCAGACTGGCAATATTGTGATATACTCGACATTCCCCCTCATGAGGTGAGGTCAGGGGGCCCCCCACACCCCGGAAATGAAAATTCCTAATATGGCCCTCGAGTGGACCAGACCAATACAAATTCATTCTCTGATATAAACTGAGTTCCCTGTGAAAATTTCAGCCAGATTGACCAACTTTAAGAGGTGGTTTGGACTGATCTGGCATTTTATGACATCCTCGCCACCTACACTCCCTGAACCTGTACTTTGGACTAGATATGCATTTCTGAAGGAACACACCACTAAAATTCATTCAAGTGGCGACTCCTGTGGGACACAATGTGGTTTACAGCCTTAAATCTGCCTTAACTGAGAAAATATCAGCCCATCCTGATACAGCCACCTGAGGCTGTATTTTCGCCTTCCTGGACCACATTTGACACAGATGACACCACTGGTACACCAGATGTAATCCTAAAACCTGTGCAGTCAGATTTAGTGAGTGGCAGGTGATATTTGGGCCAAGTTTCATGGTTACAGAGCAATATTTAGTACTGGTTTGGGCTGATTTACATCTATTTTGGACCATTTTAACAGCATTATTTGGGTTAAATATTTTCTGTTCAGACATGTAATGCTCCAAATTTGCCTAAAATATCCCCCTTTATTGTTAAAACAAGCAAGAAATTTAGTAGGGCCCTCAGACTGGCAATATTGTGATATACTCGACATTCCCCCTCATGAGGTGAGGTCAGGGGGCCCCCCACACCCCGGAAATGAAAATTCCTAATATGGCCCTCGAGTGGACCAGACCAATACAAATTCATTCTCTGATATAAACTGAGTTCCCTGTGAAAATTTCAGCCAGATTGACCAACTTTAAGAGGTGGTTTGGACTGATCTGGCATTTTATGACATCCTCGCCACCTACACTCCCTGAACCTGTACTTTGGACTAGATATGCATTTCTGAAGGAACACACCACTAAAATTCATTCAAGTGGCGACTCCTGTGGGACACAATGTGGTTTACAGCCTTAAATCTGCCTTAACTGAGAAAATATCAGCCCATCCTGATACAGCCACCTGAGGCTGTATTTTCGCCTTCCTGGACCACATTTGACACAGATGACACCACTGGTACACCAGATGTAATCCTAAAACCTGTGCAGTCAGATTTAGTGAGTGGCAGGTGATATTTGGGCCAAGTTTCATGGTTACAGAGCAATATTTAGTACTGGTTTGGGCTGATTTACATCTATTTTGGACCATTTTAACAGCATTATTTGGGTTAAATATTTTCTGTTCAGACATGTAATGCTCCAAATTTGCCTAAAATATCCCCCTTTATTGTTAAAACAAGCAAGAAATTTAGTAGGGCCCTCAGACTGGCAATATTGTGATATACTCGACATTCCCCCTCATGAGGTGAGGTCAGGGGGCCCCCCACACCCCGGAAATGAAAATTCCTAATATGGCCCTCGAGTGGACCAGACCAATACAAATTCATTCTCTGATATAAACTGAGTTCCCTGTGAAAATTTCAGCCAGATTGACCAACTTTAAGAGGTGGTTTGGACTGATCTGGCATTTTATGACATCCTCGCCACCTACACTCCCTGAACCTGTACTTTGGACTAGATATGCATTTCTGAAGGAACACACCACTAAAATTCATTCAAGTGGCGACTCCTGTGGGACACAATGTGGTTTACAGCCTTAAATCTGCCTTAACTGAGAAAATATCAGCCCATCCTGATACAGCCACCTGAGGCTGTATTTTCGCCTTCCTGGACCACATTTGACACAGATGACACCACTGGTACACCAGATGTAATCCTAAAACCTGTGCAGTCAGATTTAGTGAGTGGCAGGTGATATTTGGGCCAAGTTTCATGGTTACAGAGCAATATTTAGTACTGGTTTGGGCTGATTTACATCTATTTTGGACCATTTTAACAGCATTATTTGGGTTAAATATTTTCTGTTCAGACATGTAATGCTCCAAATTTGCCTAAAATATCCCCCTTTATTGTTAAAACAAGCAAGAAATTTAGTAGGGCCCTCAGACTGGCAATATTGTGATATACTCGACATTCCCCCTCATGAGGTGAGGTCAGGGGGCCCCCCACACCCCGGAAATGAAAATTCCTAATATGGCCCTCGAGTGGACCAGACCAATACAAATTCATTCTCTGATATAAACTGAGTTCCCTGTGAAAATTTCAGCCAGATTGACCAACTTTAAGAGGTGGTTTGGACTGATCTGGCATTTTATGACATCCTCGCCACCTACACTCCCTGAACCTGTACTTTGGACTAGATATGCATTTCTGAAGGAACACACCACTAAAATTCATTCAAGTGGCGACTCCTGTGGGACACAATGTGGTTTACAGCCTTAAATCTGCCTTAACTGAGAAAATATCAGCCCATCCTGATACAGCCACCTGAGGCTGTATTTTCGCCTTCCTGGACCACATTTGACACAGATGACACCACTGGTACACCAGATGTAATCCTAAAACCTGTGCAGTCAGATTTAGTGAGTGGCAGGTGATATTTGGGCCAAGTTTCATGGTTACAGAGCAATATTTAGTACTGGTTTGGGCTGATTTACATCTATTTTGGACCATTTTAACAGCATTATTTGGGTTAAATATTTTCTGTTCAGACATGTAATGCTCCAAATTTGCCTAAAATATCCCCCTTTATTGTTAAAACAAGCAAGAAATTTAGTAGGGCCCTCAGACTGGCAATATTGTGATATACTCGACATTCCCCCTCATGAGGTGAGGTCAGGGGGCCCCCCACACCCCGGAAATGAAAATTCCTAATATGGCCCTCGAGTGGACCAGACCAATACAAATTCATTCTCTGATATAAACTGAGTTCCCTGTGAAAATTTCAGCCAGATTGACCAACTTTAAGAGGTGGTTTGGACTGATCTGGCATTTTATGACATCCTCGCCACCTACACTCCCTGAACCTGTACTTTGGACTAGATATGCATTTCTGAAGGAACACACCACTAAAATTCATTCAAGTGGCGACTCCTGTGGGACACAATGTGGTTTACAGCCTTAAATCTGCCTTAACTGAGAAAATATCAGCCCATCCTGATACAGCCACCTGAGGCTGTATTTTCGCCTTCCTGGACCACATTTGACACAGATGACACCACTGGTACACCAGATGTAATCCTAAAACCTGTGCAGTCAGATTTAGTGAGTGGCAGGTGATATTTGGGCCAAGTTTCATGGTTACAGAGCAATATTTAGTACTGGTTTGGGCTGATTTACATCTATTTTGGACCATTTTAACAGCATTATTTGGGTTAAATATTTTCTGTTCAGACATGTAATGCTCCAAATTTGCCTAAAATATCCCCCTTTATTGTTAAAACAAGCAAGAAATTTAGTAGGGCCCTCAGACTGGCAATATTGTGATATACTCGACATTCCCCCTCATGAGGTGAGGTCAGGGGGCCCCCCACACCCCGGAAATGAAAATTCCTAATATGGCCCTCGAGTGGACCAGACCAATACAAATTCATTCTCTGATATAAACTGAGTTCCCTGTGAAAATTTCAGCCAGATTGACCAACTTTAAGAGGTGGTTTGGACTGATCTGGCATTTTATGACATCCTCGCCACCTACACTCCCTGAACCTGTACTTTGGACTAGATATGCATTTCTGAAGGAACACACCACTAAAATTCATTCAAGTGGCGACTCCTGTGGGACACAATGTGGTTTACAGCCTTAAATCTGCCTTAACTGAGAAAATATCAGCCCATCCTGATACAGCCACCTGAGGCTGTATTTTCGCCTTCCTGGACCACATTTGACACAGATGACACCACTGGTACACCAGATGTAATCCTAAAACCTGTGCAGTCAGATTTAGTGAGTGGCAGGTGATATTTGGGCCAAGTTTCATGGTTACAGAGCAATATTTAGTACTGGTTTGGGCTGATTTACATCTATTTTGGACCATTTTAACAGCATTATTTGGGTTAAATATTTTCTGTTCAGACATGTAATGCTCCAAATTTGCCTAAAATATCCCCCTTTATTGTTAAAACAAGCAAGAAATTTAGTAGGGCCCTCAGACTGGCAATATTGTGATATACTCGACATTCCCCCTCATGAGGTGAGGTCAGGGGGCCCCCCACACCCCGGAAATGAAAATTCCTAATATGGCCCTCGAGTGGACCAGACCAATACAAATTCATTCTCTGATATAAACTGAGTTCCCTGTGAAAATTTCAGCCAGATTGACCAACTTTAAGAGGTGGTTTGGACTGATCTGGCATTTTATGACATCCTCGCCACCTACACTCCCTGAACCTGTACTTTGGACTAGATATGCATTTCTGAAGGAACACACCACTAAAATTCATTCAAGTGGCGACTCCTGTGGGACACAATGTGGTTTACAGCCTTAAATCTGCCTTAACTGAGAAAATATCAGCCCATCCTGATACAGCCACCTGAGGCTGTATTTTCGCCTTCCTGGACCACATTTGACACAGATGACACCACTGGTACACCAGATGTAATCCTAAAACCTGTGCAGTCAGATTTAGTGAGTGGCAGGTGATATTTGGGCCAAGTTTCATGGTTACAGAGCAATATTTAGTACTGGTTTGGGCTGATTTACATCTATTTTGGACCATTTTAACAGCATTATTTGGGTTAAATATTTTCTGTTCAGACATGTAATGCTCCAAATTTGCCTAAAATATCCCCCTTTATTGTTAAAACAAGCAAGAAATTTAGTAGGGCCCTCAGACTGGCAATATTGTGATATACTCGACATTCCCCCTCATGAGGTGAGGTCAGGGGGCCCCCCACACCCCGGAAATGAAAATTCCTAATATGGCCCTCGAGTGGACCAGACCAATACAAATTCATTCTCTGATATAAACTGAGTTCCCTGTGAAAATTTCAGCCAGATTGACCAACTTTAAGAGGTGGTTTGGACTGATCTGGCATTTTATGACATCCTCGCCACCTACACTCCCTGAACCTGTACTTTGGACTAGATATGCATTTCTGAAGGAACACACCACTAAAATTCATTCAAGTGGCGACTCCTGTGGGACACAATGTGGTTTACAGCCTTAAATCTGCCTTAACTGAGAAAATATCAGCCCATCCTGATACAGCCACCTGAGGCTGTATTTTCGCCTTCCTGGACCACATTTGACACAGATGACACCACTGGTACACCAGATGTAATCCTAAAACCTGTGCAGTCAGATTTAGTGAGTGGCAGGTGATATTTGGGCCAAGTTTCATGGTTACAGAGCAATATTTAGTACTGGTTTGGGCTGATTTACATCTATTTTGGACCATTTTAACAGCATTATTTGGGTTAAATATTTTCTGTTCAGACATGTAATGCTCCAAATTTGCCTAAAATATCCCCCTTTATTGTTAAAACAAGCAAGAAATTTAGTAGGGCCCTCAGACTGGCAATATTGTGATATACTCGACATTCCCCCTCATGAGGTGAGGTCAGGGGGCCCCCCACACCCCGGAAATGAAAATTCCTAATATGGCCCTCGAGTGGACCAGACCAATACAAATTCATTCTCTGATATAAACTGAGTTCCCTGTGAAAATTTCAGCCAGATTGACCAACTTTAAGAGGTGGTTTGGACTGATCTGGCATTTTATGACATCCTCGCCACCTACACTCCCTGAACCTGTACTTTGGACTAGATATGCATTTCTGAAGGAACACACCACTAAAATTCATTCAAGTGGCGACTCCTGTGGGACACAATGTGGTTTACAGCCTTAAATCTGCCTTAACTGAGAAAATATCAGCCCATCCTGATACAGCCACCTGAGGCTGTATTTTCGCCTTCCTGGACCACATTTGACACAGATGACACCACTGGTACACCAGATGTAATCCTAAAACCTGTGCAGTCAGATTTAGTGAGTGGCAGGTGATATTTGGGCCAAGTTTCATGGTTACAGAGCAATATTTAGTACTGGTTTGGGCTGATTTACATCTATTTTGGACCATTTTAACAGCATTATTTGGGTTAAATATTTTCTGTTCAGACATGTAATGCTCCAAATTTGCCTAAAATATCCCCCTTTATTGTTAAAACAAGCAAGAAATTTAGTAGGGCCCTCAGACTGGCAATATTGTGATATACTCGACATTCCCCCTCATGAGGTGAGGTCAGGGGGCCCCCCACACCCCGGAAATGAAAATTCCTAATATGGCCCTCGAGTGGACCAGACCAATACAAATTCATTCTCTGATATAAACTGAGTTCCCTGTGAAAATTTCAGCCAGATTGACCAACTTTAAGAGGTGGTTTGGACTGATCTGGCATTTTATGACATCCTCGCCACCTACACTCCCTGAACCTGTACTTTGGACTAGATATGCATTTCTGAAGGAACACACCACTAAAATTCATTCAAGTGGCGACTCCTGTGGGACACAATGTGGTTTACAGCCTTAAATCTGCCTTAACTGAGAAAATATCAGCCCATCCTGATACAGCCACCTGAGGCTGTATTTTCGCCTTCCTGGACCACATTTGACACAGATGACACCACTGGTACACCAGATGTAATCCTAAAACCTGTGCAGTCAGATTTAGTGAGTGGCAGGTGATATTTGGGCCAAGTTTCATGGTTACAGAGCAATATTTAGTACTGGTTTGGGCTGATTTACATCTATTTTGGACCATTTTAACAGCATTATTTGGGTTAAATATTTTCTGTTCAGACATGTAATGCTCCAAATTTGCCTAAAATATCCCCCTTTATTGTTAAAACAAGCAAGAAATTTAGTAGGGCCCTCAGACTGGCAATATTGTGATATACTCGACATTCCCCCTCATGAGGTGAGGTCAGGGGGCCCCCCACACCCCGGAAATGAAAATTCCTAATATGGCCCTCGAGTGGACCAGACCAATACAAATTCATTCTCTGATATAAACTGAGTTCCCTGTGAAAATTTCAGCCAGATTGACCAACTTTAAGAGGTGGTTTGGACTGATCTGGCATTTTATGACATCCTCGCCACCTACACTCCCTGAACCTGTACTTTGGACTAGATATGCATTTCTGAAGGAACACACCACTAAAATTCATTCAAGTGGCGACTCCTGTGGGACACAATGTGGTTTACAGCCTTAAATCTGCCTTAACTGAGAAAATATCAGCCCATCCTGATACAGCCACCTGAGGCTGTATTTTCGCCTTCCTGGACCACATTTGACACAGATGACACCACTGGTACACCAGATGTAATCCTAAAACCTGTGCAGTCAGATTTAGTGAGTGGCAGGTGATATTTGGGCCAAGTTTCATGGTTACAGAGCAATATTTAGTACTGGTTTGGGCTGATTTACATCTATTTTGGACCATTTTAACAGCATTATTTGGGTTAAATATTTTCTGTTCAGACATGTAATGCTCCAAATTTGCCTAAAATATCCCCCTTTATTGTTAAAACAAGCAAGAAATTTAGTAGGGCCCTCAGACTGGCAATATTGTGATATACTCGACATTCCCCCTCATGAGGTGAGGTCAGGGGGCCCCCCACACCCCGGAAATGAAAATTCCTAATATGGCCCTCGAGTGGACCAGACCAATACAAATTCATTCTCTGATATAAACTGAGTTCCCTGTGAAAATTTCAGCCAGATTGACCAACTTTAAGAGGTGGTTTGGACTGATCTGGCATTTTATGACATCCTCGCCACCTACACTCCCTGAACCTGTACTTTGGACTAGATATGCATTTCTGAAGGAACACACCACTAAAATTCATTCAAGTGGCGACTCCTGTGGGACACAATGTGGTTTACAGCCTTAAATCTGCCTTAACTGAGAAAATATCAGCCCATCCTGATACAGCCACCTGAGGCTGTATTTTCGCCTTCCTGGACCACATTTGACACAGATGACACCACTGGTACACCAGATGTAATCCTAAAACCTGTGCAGTCAGATTTA
>CAXHLB010000029.1:0-17295 GCA_964017235.1 Sabellastarte sp. h YS-2021 | reverse complement strand
ACCTAAAACTTCCTTTTATATGTATTTTTTTTAAAAAAGAAACTTAATCCTTTTTGTAGTTGACCTAAATATAAGACTTTTCTTTCTTATATTTTTGCAATTACATAAACATTTCCTCTTCTATCTCTCCTCCCAAAAGATAACAAGAGCACACAGTTTATTTGTTTTTCGTGAGAGTGGCTGGTAGTAGTTTACTCTCTCTCTCAGTGTGAGTTTGGCAGTGGTTTTTATCGCACTTGCAATTATTTAGTGAAAAGAAGAAAAAAAATCAATAACTGCCGGTTCATGCCAATAATTAACCCTTGTCTAGTAGCAGGAGTATGAAGTCGTTCCTGCTTTTTTAAACTTTCGAGACCCTACTACGTACGTACACCTCATGCTGGGCTTTAGGGCTTCTGTTTCTACAATTTATGAGCTTGAACCCATATGCAAAGTGTTTTAATTTGCACAAAAGAGATGAGGCCTTAGTGGTGGTCCAAAGTGCAATGACCTGCATGGTTGTCACCTGCAATCACCAGAGACAAATGACTTTGGAGATGCAAATTTTGCACAATGAGGAAATGAACAATTGGCAGATGAATAAAGCCATAAATTCTACGATTGTAATTATGCATCAAAAAACGTAATTATCGATATACTCAAGGAGTAATTATAGGCAGTAATTACACCCATGCAGAATAGATATTATACAAACTAGGGCATTTTACTACTACACGACAAAAGACAGGAAGGGAGGATCTTTTTTTCTCTCGTCAAACAGCAGCATCACAAACCTAAATAATAGTATAATGGAACATCAGTGGGCCCTGACTGACAAATACGTGATACTACGAACACTGAGGTTGTTTTTTTCTCTCTCTCATCATCAAACTCTGCAAAGCCACATGTCATCTTTTGAGAATTAATCAAGTGTGTAGCACATGTAGGACTGCATAATAGGCACTGGAAAAAAGCCTCACTATAAGACTTAAGCAGCAACTTTTTATTTATTCCCGTCAGCACAAAAGTGGTCTCACATTTGCGGACTAATCAAAAGGCAACCTAATCCGTTGTTGCGGCAGCAGTTGCTACTTTATACACATGCGAGGAGCGCTCGTCGAATGGTTAAAAGCACCTCTAGGAAGCAATTACACACTAACACAGTATTTTTATATATACACAGAGTGACTTTAATTAAATCGTATCACGTCATGTTGCCATTTGACACAAAAAAATCGAGAGAAGATATATATTTGCATTTTTATTAACCTGTTTTTTCCCCGAAGTCGTTTGTTCAACCCAATGTCAAGGACACGGGAGGAAAAAGTTGAGTTTTTGTTTTGGACCTCCCTAATTTTTTTTGTGCCGTTGCCTCCTTAGTGCATTGAAAGTCATTACGGTAATATTTGCAGTTTTTTCCATCAAGGAAGTTCCAGGGCCTAATTTTGACAAATCGGTTCTGAATCAAAGCCAAAAATTTTTTGCTTTGGTTGTTGCTCTTTTGTTATGCATTAATCCTCTGCTGACCTAGGCGTGCTTCAGCCTCTTGCATGAATTTTTCTCACATCACAATTCTCTTCTCCTTTTTTTGTTATTTGGCATTGTGTGTGTGTTTTTCCATCTCTCCTCTCCAAGGTCAAGGCATTAAGACGGGCCTTTAAAAGTGGCCTCTCGATTTTTTTATTGCTACTACTACCATACCACCTCACCACGAAAGGTCCTTAAATGAGTGAAAACCCATTTGCTGGCAGACATTTGCCGTCAGCTCATTAAACTCCTACACGGAATTGAGGCTTAAAGGCCAAAATATTCGCCTTCGCTTCGATATTATATCCTTGGAAGCCGTATTATGCATTGCACACACATTTTTTTGAGGGAAATTGCAACACTGAAGATAAAAACTCGTGCATAAACATAAGTTTTGTTTTGCTGTGGGAAAGTTGCGGTGGGAATTGCAGCGCACAGTCACAAGGTTTTCTTGGCAACTTGAGCCAAGGATTCCCTTGACCCATGCCTGCAACAGCCAATGATGCAAACACAAAGAGAAAGACCATTGTCAACGCACATATTGACCAATTTTTTCCTCGGCCCTTCAACGTGTCTTTGCAGCTGTCAGCTCCAATTTGTGAAACAGGAAAAAAGGCTCTCCTGCAAGAGCATTATTAGTTGGCGAATTCCCGTTATAGAACAACACAACAACTTTCTTTGTGTGCTTTTTTTTCTTCTGCCAAGGTGCAATTTCCCGGAAAAATGTTGAGGGAAAAAAAGCACGCACTGCCGCAGAAATAATTTGGGTCATTTCTGCCCTTTTTCTTTTCTTGGTGGATCAACGTCTTGGAGGCCAATAAACATGAGGACCATCATTAATCTTTTGCTATACCATCTGTGTGTTGTTGGTTTGCAGAAAAGAAGAACCATCTTGTTGAGGAGGAGGTTAATTGCCTTCATATCATTAGATGCAACGGTTGGGGCTTTGCAATATATAATTAGGCGTTTAAATCCGTTGTTGTTAACCCTTTCGAAAAGTCATTCTTGACCAATTTATGGTAGTTGCGCGCACAATTATATATAGTAAATTGAATATACTACAACAAGGCTTACGCAACAGTAATTTTTTGGCCCCTTAAGGTGTGCGTAATTAAAAATATAACACACCATGATTCGATTAATTTTTTCAATAACGGAGCCCCGAAAAAAACATTTACAAGACATTTAAAAATGGAGCTGATGCTTAAAATAACATTTCATATACTACAACATTAACGATCATTATTATTCAAGGCAAAATGTGCACATATGCACACGTTCTCATAGTATGCGTCTTTTTCCCAATGTCAAAAAAGATGACCGCACCTCGTTCTCCTTGATTGCGTCATTATTAAAAGTAATTACAACATAATGACCTTAATTAGGACCACCTTGGGGCACTTATCAACCCTTCCAGATCTATTCTGTCCTGGTAATGCAGTGGCCCCAAAAACGCCGTCGACACTTTTCTCTTTGACCTTCCATTATTTATAGCCTACCACCACTAGCAGGCCCCGTGCACTCACCTTTTGCAACGTAAATAATGCATACACAAAAACGCAACGTTATAATTATGCCATCAGCAACAAGGAATGCCTCTGAGCCATGTCTCTTCCTACAAAGAAGCATACGTTTAATTTGAATTTTGCATACATTAATGAGATCCTGTGTGCTTTTTTGACGCCACCTCACGAGAATCGTAAAAACTTCCAAGATATTCAATTACAGGTCATTAAATGTAAACTCCTGGGAGAAGAAAAAGAGCGGGAAATCTCACGATTCAATAATGAAGAGGTTAAAGCGGTTTTTTCGGATAGAATCCTCAATTTTCCAAGCACCACTCAGGAGATCTACTTTTCGAAACCTCCCCCTAAATAGTGGTAGTAAAGCTGTAGTGGCAATTTCGTTTTACATTCGCATTTTTTCCTTCCAATTCACAAAAGGCAAAAATGCGGGAAAAGGCATTCAATCAACGTGAAAGTGATTTTTTACAAACACATTTATTTACAGATCATGAATATAACATTATGCATATCTCTTCTCTCTCTCTTTTAGGTAAGCTCCAATTTCTTTTTTGCCTGCACACAGTGTGACCGGCTCTGCGGGTATTGTGGTAATGCACAGTGTGACCGACGACACACACAAATCAAAAGGGTAAAAATTGGGGGGCTCTTATTTACTCACGACAGTTGTGTAGCACGGGATAATAATTCACACAATGGAGGCGGCGTGTCAATAATGGCGCTGGCCTCACAGAAAAAAAGTGCTCAAAAATGCGGAAGCCGGCACCAGGAGCAGCGGTTTTGGGTGTCAATGGTAATAATAATGGGTGGATGCGTCGTTAGTTCAAGTCATTGTGGAAAATACCGTTGCTCATAACGCACACACTCACAAAAAAGCGAACATTTGCGTAATTGATATTTCTTTCTTTTGTAACGACGACGCCAGGAATTGCGTCAAACTAACTTTCACCAACTTCTGTGAAAATTACACCAAGAAACTGTCACAGATTGTATGCAAGGTGGCTTTTTTGTATTTTTTCGTCGTGGTTTCGACAAACGATGAAGGTGTTTTTTGCCCCTCCGTCTTCCTGAAAAATCAATTTGTTCACGGTGTAATTTCAATGCAATATTGTACTGAATCCATTTATGGGATGCACATTATTTGGTGTGGTCTGAAAAAGTTCCAATATGACCTTCAAATATTTCATTTTCGACGAATTGTTTATTCGCTATCAGTTTTAGGGTTTTATGCACACGAGTCTCTTGAAGCTCACTTTGCGGGGCGCAAAGAAAAGACCGAAAAAACAGTCAGAATTGTTTTAACATCAATGGAAAGTTAATAGTGAATCAATCACGTTTCAAACTTTTTTGAAATTTTGGCGAAAAATCGATTCCTTCTTACAATTTTCAAGAATTCGACCTTTTTTTCGATAAAAGTAAAGTGAATTTTCAACCTTATTTTCGAACATTCCTGACGCTCCCTTCCTTCTATTTTACTACAACACACTCCACCTTCCATAATCATAATGACATTTGGAAAAAATTGCAAAAAAGGTCTGGCGTATTCTCTCAATCCAACGAACAGACATTTTTCTGGGAAATTTCCCCGGGACCAGGAATATCCTACGGTTCTGTCAACCTTGCCCTTGATGACTTACGTAGTAGTTGTAACTGTCCTCCCAGCTCATCAAAGCAATACTTTTTTTCCTTTCAGGACCCAAATGCAGTTTGGTCTCTTTTCTGTTTCGTTCCACAAATGAAAAATTATCCACCTTAAAAAACGTTGCTCCCATTTTTGGGGCATCGTTTTTCATCATTTTTTTGTGCTATGCCTTGATTTCTGATGCATTTGGTAAAGGCCTTTGGCCTTTGTCACGCCCATACAATAGACTGCACTTAAGATAGAGGCCGTTTCAATAGTTTGACATTTTGAGGGTTAAGCTTTTGTGGAAACTGCATCAGGCTTTAGGTCATTTTTGAAAAAAAAAAGTAGCAGTCCATTATGAGATTAAAATGATCTGAAATTTCGTGACAGAGAGATAGAGTGAGCGCGTGGTGTAACGAATAATTCCCAAGAAAAAAAAAGTGGGGAGCAAAGAATTTTTTTATTGCGTTTCCGTCGTTGATACTACACAAGGACAAGGTCCGTTCGTTCTTTGTTGTTCATGAATATCATTATTTATTTCATTTGCGGCAGAGAAGAAGCTGGGAATTCTGAACAGATTGATTCCCACAGTCTTTCGTCCCTTTTTGCATGAAGCCTTTGAGCAGTAGATTATTCCATGAATTTTGTTTTCCAGCGTTTTTTTTTTCTGCAATCCATCTCAGCTCATCTTCTTCGCATCTTAAAATTAGTTTTGAGTTTTTCTCGAACGCTTTTTTCGTTTGGCGAATTTCCTTTTTTTAAGCACGCGATTTGGGTTCTTTTTTTTTTTCAATCCATGAGCAATTACACCGTTTTTTCTCCTTTTTCGTGAGAATATTGCGGGAAATAGCAACGTTCTCATGTGCAAGCTTGATTTGGGTTTGATGCCCATGCATTGAGTGAGAGTTTTCTAATTCTTTTTGTTTTTTCATCGAAAAATTAGACCCATATTACTTCCGCAGTCTAATAGAGTTAGTTGTGTCCCTTTTTGTTCTCAAAGAAGGAGATATTTAAGCCACGCTTGCGTCATTCATGAGAACGCATTTTTATAACCTCAAGATAAACATCAGAGAAAAAAAGGGTTGGAAATGTGAAGTTCATAGTAGTAATTAATTTTGAAGATAATTTTCACTTTTTTTTCTTCTCTCGTTGCAGTTTATGTCAAGTTCCTTCCCCCTTAGGATGTCATTTATTGCAAGACTGATGTGCTTTTTGAGAGAATTTTGTGCCGGAATGAATAATTCAACGACATTCCCTAAAATGCTTCCTTTTTCATGAGCCATTTTCATACAATGGATTGTCGATGATTCCGCCATATTTCAAGTTTAAAACAGGGCATCATTATCCTGACGAAAAAAAAACAATACATATACTACAACGCCTTTCTTCAATTAGGTTTTTTCTGTGGGCGTTCACTCAATTCGAAGTCTAATTTTTATAAAAACTTTTTTTTTCTGATATCGAAATATTTCGGGAAACAACGTGTGAGCATTTCCAGGTACTACAGAAAATCACTTGAACCGTAACGGCACGAAAACCCCTTAAAAACATTGTCGCCCAGTTTTATTTACCTGTCTCTAGTCCTCCTTCACACGAGGAGGTTTTTAGTACATAATTACCCGTTGGGACAGCCTAATCATGTTTGCCTCCATCAATGATTCATGCACTTATCGCATAAAGAATTCCTTTTTAATGATTTGTGTTTGGATTGTCACCTACCACGTAGCCTGTATCAGAGGGGGTGGACGTGCTTTCCCTTCACAGAGATCGATACTTGCTGCGAAAAAAACATATATTCCCATGGTCCAAAATGTGTGTGCGTGTAAACTGATCTGCTTTATTGATTTTTTCTTTTTGATACACCGTGCATGCTACAGTTGTAGTACCATAATAAGTTAGTCATACTGAAACATGCAACTTTCACACAATATGTCTTATAAATTCATACATACGTAACGTGTGCGAAAACATTGAGTCATAAAAATAATCGATAAAGAAAAAACAAACAACAGTTACTATATAGAAATGATCGAAAATTGGAGTTAATGGAATAAAAGTGTATTTTACAAAACCAGATTTAGAACATAAATATTAAATGACTTTGAAATTGAGTCAAGGAAAAAACATGATTAGAAATTCTGCCGAAAACCAGCTGCTGAATTTTCTAAACTCTATTAGCTGAACCCCCTGTTCCCAGTACGGTTTGCTTCAAGAACTTAAATTCAATAACGGAAAAAGTCGTTTTATGTTTATTTTTATAGATTATGCATTTGGCGCTAAAATATCTACGATTGGTTTTTTATTAAATAACCAAGACATTTGAAAGACCTTATCAGGGGTCATATTGAGTCCTGATCTAAATGAAAATGTTAAAAGAACATCAAGAGTCACCAGACCTTTGTGAAATTGCATGCTTTGTCTATGTCTTGTATATTTGTATGTGCATAAACATTCCTGATTGGTGTTACACACCAAATCATGATGATTTTTAGGAGCTGTTTATAGGGATTTATTGTCACCGATCTCTGGGAAGTTGACGTAAGATTGCTCATTAGATATTTGGGTTGCAGTAGTCGTTATTAAAGTTGGCAGGAGTAGATTAAAGAGGAGATGTGTGTTGTACACGTACGACTACTTGGTCTCGATAAATGGTGCCTGGAAGGACGATTTGGCAAAGTGAGACTGTCTTCAGTTCTGCACAGTTGTGTGTGTGTGCGCGTGGTTGTGCAAAATAGCATGTGTTCTTCTGTCTGTGTGAACAAAAGAGCCTTTTTAGCTGCACTGAAGCACACTCAATTTGGGTCAAAGTGAGTCTTTTTGGCAAAGGCCTCCATAACTCTTCCTTTCACTGATAACTTATTGCCTGTGTGCACTTTTTGCTTACACACAGATTCCATTTGCATTTGCAATGAAAGCAGAGGAAAAAAATATCGGAAGGCTCCTTTCCTATCTGGTGTAAGTGGATCAGTGAGAGGACGACGACGACGTTCGGGCGATTTGCATTTAAAAACGATTTCCAAATCACCAACTTACTACACCCCCCTTTTATGTAAATTGTGAACAGAGGCGATCTCGAAAATTTGCAGTGAGCAAACATGTTGGCTTGCAGTCTCATCAAGCAAGTTCATTTTTTGTGGAACGTGAGAAGAATTGTAGTAAATCATCGTAATTTCGCGCAAAACAAATTGGTGTTTCAAGGGTATGATCCACATATATATTTTTTTGTGATTAAGGAAGTATCCTTCGCCGTTGTTCATAAGTAATTGATTTTCAAGATTCGACAACGTGATGGTGGGAATGGAAATGTCTTTAATTACCGCATTAAACCGTGCATCGCGCGCGCTTTACCGAATTTTTCGTCGCCTTCATAAATTAAAACAAAAAATATGTATACAATGCTTCGAAAAACTGTCCTTGGACGCGCTAATTTTTCCCTGCAAAGATCCCCCTCATTTAGTGAGAAAAATTCATTTTACCGAAGGAAAAAGAGGGGTGAAAAAAGCCCATATCTATTGATTAAACACGCACTCCAAGGAAACCGACTGTTTATCCCCTTTTTGCGTTTTGTAATATTTGAAATTTTTTGTTGCGGATTTTTTGTTAAGTAATAAACATTCCAATCGATGTTTTTTGTCCCTGCTTGGACATGAAGGAAGTTAGCGGTCCCTGAGTCACGTCGAAAATACTTCTGTTTCACATAAAACGTTGGTTTACGATGCATACAAAGGAGGTGTCAAAAGGGAGTCTTGAAAAGTGGTCAGAATTTGTGTTGCTTTGTTGCCTGAAGCATGTTTTTCAGTGTACATTTTTGAGGGTAGATTATGTTCCTCAATAATTTATGGCTGGCACAATTCAAACTCCATGAGGTATATATTGCCACCTACATATCAAAAAAAAAACCGAGCAAATATTACGCATTAAACAATCAGGTGTTACAGGGGTCTTGATATTTCGTTAAAGCAAATTCGTTGTTCGAAGAATGTGTGTGGAAAAAATTCCCCGAATTTTTTCGTGAAATGGCAACTGCCACTGCATTTTTAAAAGACCAGAAGTGCGCAGAAATAACTGTTAAGAACAGTAGATTGGCTTTGTATTGATTGCAGTTGCAACGGGTTTAATGACCCAAGAGTTGTCATCATCACAAGATGACTGTTGTTTCCGGTGTATTCTTTCTTCTTTTCGTTTTGGGGGCTGCTGACCTTGTTTGTGTGAGCCAGAGTGAAACGTTGTTGGGCCCCATAGGGATGTTGAAGCATTTTGATATTTTCGACCGAAGCGCCCTCTGTAATTTTGTTGGTTAGTACATCCTCTTTTTTATTAAGTGCTTATTTAGTAGCGTTTTCCAAAATTTTATTATTGTGGATGGTGTCATAGAGCAAACTGTCATAATATAACGTTTTTTAATTTGGCTATTCTGAACAAATTATATTACTGGCATTTTGTTAAAAAATTGCTCTGGGGCAAGTTACAGTTTTTTGGCCTTTATGCGGCCTTGATCGGCCTTTTTGGCCTTTTGACTCCATAACATCATAACAGTATCCAAACACTACTGGATATGGTTATAAGATATTTTCTACCGCTTTTAGCAAAAAAAAATTGATGCATTTTGTACCATTGAAGTAAAGCTGCAAAAATGACGTAATTAATTGACCGTAACTAATTAATTAGACCTTAAGCAAGTTTATTGATAGCTTCAGATGAAAGATACTGTCATATATTCAAATTGTTACTTCAATGAAAACATTCAAAAATGGACGCAAGCCTCAAAAATCTTAAAAATCGCGTTTTTTACTGAATAATGTACTAACCAGTACTAACCAAGACTCTGCTTGTATATACCTATACGGGATGATTAAAGGTTAGCAGCGAATGCATCACAACAAAGCCTTAATACACTCGAGACTTGTACTTAATTATCTGCATGAGGATGAGAGAGTTCATCAATCTCTTTATGGTATTAGATATCAGGCAGATTCATAATGTATAGCAGCAGTTCTCGCGTGAGGCTCACTTTAATTAATCCTTGTCTCTAAGGATAATTTTGTCTTCTCTTTAAAAAAAAAAAACTCACACAAAATTCGCGTGAACAAAATCGTGCTTTTTTTGTGCAAATTTTATCTTTCGCTATAATTTTTTAAAAAACAAGTAGGGTAGGAAAAGAGCCTCGCCATTCAACGATGCAGTGTTGCAAAGGTCAATATGCATTTAAATATATGTAGGGTGTCGTTCACAAGGATTGCATTGCTGCAGGATGCCCCACGTCAAGAATAACAAGTTCTCGAACTTTTTTGGCGATTGAACACGTAGATACGTCATTAAAAAATAAACTACTTCGAAGTACATCTCAATTGGAAAGTGATGCACTTAAAGTGTAAAACAAGGAGGCCTTGAATGGGTTCAATACATCCTCAATTTATACAAACCTTTCTCACATAGAAAAACATTTACTTACAGAAGCAAATTTATCAGTTATAAAACCATTCAAATGTCGCCAATTGTTGCTTTTGTCTTTGGAATGTGTTAAGACCTTTTTGCAAGTGACTCGCAATAAAAATACGGTTAGCTACCACGTTTTTGTTGCTGAAAAATTTCCTTTAAAACCACCGTTTACTTGATGCCATTCGAAAGGTTGTTAAAAGTAGTATATGCACGATAATGTAAAAAGGGAACTTTTTTTTCTCAGAGTTTGTTTTGAAACCCTGCCAAAAATTGGTTTGCACAATGCTGCTGCCCCTCGCTCGGACATTTCTATTTACTTCGGGGAAAAACTGTATTTTTTTGTTTTGTTTCTCCGCGCGTTTTTATGGGAAACTGAATACAATGCACGAGTTCATTTAATTTACTTTTGTCTATGTATTTCGAAAAGAGAGATGTGACCTGTGAAGACATGTAAACATCTCTATGAGGTTTTACCGTTTGTTCCCCCACCATTGTCACTCTTGGATGAGGTTAACCGTTTTCGATTTTACGGTAAAATAACAAAAGAGCATCTTCCGTCATGCGCATGAAGCCGAACATGTACACACACGTGTGTGTGTCTCTCACTTCGAAAAATATCTAGGGTTGAGTGATCAGGATTTCCCATATTGTCTGCTGCGTCTGAAACCCTCGTTTATTTTCACCTTTGTTGCGAAAAATAGAGGTTGACCACAGCAGTAGTTTTCACGATTTTCGAATAATTTTTGCACTGCGAGAGAAAGAAATTCTGGCAAAAGGGAGGAGGGAAAAAACCTGCGCGTAAAAGTATCCTTTTGCTTTTCCATTTGTTTTCAATCAACTTCAACTAAAAAGTTTGGTCTTCTACTATACGTTGGCATTCTATAGTACCATCATCTATTTAAAAGTTTTTGGAAGGGGAGCAGGTTCTCTCTGTTTGAAGTTGTTCAGAAAAGGGAGAATACTAAATTTTTTTCGCCATGATTTATGCAAAACACTATAATGTTTTATCTGCATTATAAATATACAAGCTACCATTTCCCTTATTTAATCATTAATATGATGAAAGCCTCTTTTTAAAAACGCTCTGTTTACCTTTCAAACTTTGTGACGGTAAAGCAATTTATCTATCGGGAACTTTTTTTTTGCTTCTTCCTCTGATACATCGATCCCCCAAACTATGTCAACTTGTCCGTGGGACAAAAAGTGTGTCACCTCTGGAAGAATTCGTTGCCAAGAACAGTACGCATTGTTTCTTGTGAGATGGAGCAAGTATTACTAATAATTATTTATGAGCAATGTTGTGTATATGAGTCATGTTGGGGGGGGGGGATAGATAGATATACATTGTGAGCCCCCCACTACACAAACCCCTATTTGAAATGTACCACAGAGAAGTCACTCCCGTGTTGTTTTGAAAAAAAATATCGATAAATATATTTATGTACTTCCTTTGGCACGAAAAGCACGTGTGTTGTTCACTGGTGGGTCAACGTTTCGAATCTCTGTACAGTTACTGCTAAAGTTTGCAAGTTGTTTGTTGCGGGGAGGTCTATTGATTGCTGTATAAGAACTTTATCTTTTTTCGCCAAATATGCACGAATCCACGTGCGTGTGTGCATCATTCAAAGGGCACATGATGCCATGTCGTCGTTTGATTGAAGATTCACTGGCGGCAATGACCTGAAGTTTGCCACCGGCGCAGTTATTCAAGGTCACGCGTCTTTAAAGGTTGGTCAGTCTGGCGTTAGTTGCTGTTATTATCATATAACGGAAGCTGCAATTTGGTCTTTTGAAAAAACCATTTTTTGCGTCGTCCCTTCTATAAAGTTTATAAACCGCCAATAATCTGATGACTTTTGTTGAACCGCACGATTTTTTGTACACATATCGGGGGTTTTCTGCGTGATCTATGTTGCCATTTGACGCCAAAAAATTCTTGTGGCTTGAACATCCAAAAAATTGAATTAGATTTTATGCTGAATTAGGTTTTTTTGGAAAACGGCAGCTGGCATCCCAGTTTTTGTTGTAGACATTGAGCTTATTAAATTTAAGGGAAAGTAAGTTTTTTTTTGGAAGACATATGCATTTCATGAAAAAAAACTGCAGTAGAAATGACTGCCAGGAAATTAACCATAGTACTTGTAGTAGTGGGCTCTTTTTTAAAGAGAAACGCAATTACCGCGTTGGACATTTTGAGCAAAATATCGCAAAAAAGCACATTGTACCTTGAGGGCTTAAAAACGAAATTGGTTCTGAAATAATTGCCAGCACGTTTTTTGAGAATATTGCACAACATTCAAACAACGCTCTGTCGCCCAGTCTTTAAGATCCCTTCCATTGGTCAATCAGCCAGCTTTGGCATCCCGTGTTCATTAACGGTCTTCAATGTTCAATCTTGCTGCCAAACTACATTACGTGTCACACTCAGCAAGGACAAAAGAGTCCCTTTTTTCTCTTTTTCTGATGAATTATTATTTCTGTTAAAAATCGTAGTAATATTTTTTCTCAAAAGCAAAATGCAAGATCAGCAACATTCAGTAAGCATTCAATGGGGCTTATTTCTTATGCATGCGAATACATTACTTAGATATCAAGATTCCTTTTATTGGTAACTGTCAAAATCCTAACTCTATTCACTTTTTCAAAAAGAGGAAGAAGCAGAAACTTGCTTTTAACCTAAGAACACGTCTTCATGCGGTTTCTTTCGACTTTAATTGCCTGCGTTTTTATTATTATTATAGTTGGGTTGTGTCGCACTTTCCCGAGAAATTCACGAGCAATAAACAAATGAACCTTGGCACCGATCGTTTTCGCGGGGCTTGATGACTTTACTTCACGCAAAACTTTACATTACGACGCACAACGTTGACAAAAAGTTTTTGTTTAAAAAGAAAGTTGATCTCTCTTCTTAAACACACGGTTAATTTACCCTGGATATAAAGACGAGAGCACAAAGAACTCACTTCAAAGTCATCATTTACTATTCCGTGCATCCAAGGTGTGGTTTGTCATTATCTGACCTGGAATACAAATAATATTCTTTTCTTCTCTCGTTGTTTCCATCGTGTGGTTTATGCGTCTATCTTCCATCTGCTGCTGCAGCAGCAGCAGTCATCATATGATCGTGTTTTTGTTTCATCTGATATTACAAGACGCCCTCACGCTGCACATATGCAGCACAGCAACGTCGGCAATAGTAGTGGCCGCTATGAACTCGCGATGGAAGCATTTGATAAGTGTATATATTTTTTGGGCAAAATGCAGTCATGACCACCATAAAGCGTGTCGTTTATAAGCTGCTATATTTGTCGATATTTAGACACTTTGTTTTGACCCTCACTTGAAGCAGATTCTTAAATACAAATGAGTTGATGGGGGGAAACCGTTATCTACAACCAATTCTATAAAAAGTACTGTGCTACAAATGACATTAAAGATGTAGTAATAGCTTAAAAGGTGTCTGCCTGGGGTTGATTATTAACCAGAATCCTGACAACACAGAGTGATGGCCATTCGTCCCCGCAATAAAAAACCCTTGACCACAAATGCCTCACCGGGTGTGGAACACTATATGCGTCCACTTTGCGTCAAGTTTTGAAAGTTTTTTTCCTAACACCTAACGCTTGGCTGCTTCTCCGGAGAAAAAAATGTCGCAATGGATACAAACTTTTGCAATTCAAAAAATGAATAGGTGAAATTTTTGCATCATGGGTGAGCTTAATATGGAAATGTGTTTATCTTGTGAAGTTGATTTTCAGGCCCATATTTCTTAATAACACTGCATGCGCGGGACAGAACTCACTCGTAATCATGTGTTATTGTGCCTGGCAGATTTTGATAGATCGGGGAGGGCTGAAGCAGTTCCGGCTGAAGGGATCTCTTGCATCTGCCTTAGAAAATTGCTTGAAATATGAGCCCCATTTTTTTGCAGTAGCAGATGAATAGAGGGGCTCTTTTCATCTGTGGAAAATGTTGGGAATTTTTTCACTCAACGCGCGGATTATCGTCCATGTTTATAATGCTAATTTTTTCCTTCTTTTCGGTGCTGGAAAATAAAGTTTGAGCAGCTGCCTTTAGAAATCTATTTTTGGTCCGGTTTTAAATAGTTTTGACTGATGATATTACGTATTGTCCGTCATTTGCGGTGGTGGATTGTGAAAGGATTATCTGATGCAGTTTCTACTTCCTCTAATTAGCAATTAATTGCATCCTAACAAATGAAAAAAAAACCTGTTTTTTTTTGAGACAAAAATAAGGATAAAAGAAATTGTATATTGCAAAATCCTTTATTTTGATTCACAAAAAAAGAATCTTCTCCCCTTTTTTTCCGGGAATTTGCAAAATTGAGGTAATTGGACACAAATCTGAAAACAACCAAAATTGAGGGGTAATCTCTCTCTCTTTCTCTTTTGAGCTTCCTGCATTCGTAGATGATTGACTCAGCTGCATCATCAATAAATTGTATGGAAAGTGAGCCAAAAACAACTTCCTACTATATTTATACTACTACTACTACCCCCCTCCCAAAATAATGGCGAAGCTACCTGCGTGAAAATCAAAAATGTCCACCTGTAAAATAACGCTTCGAAAAAAAAGGAGACGCTTTTGTATAATTCCGTCAAAAGGCGCGTGTGGCACACATATATACTATATACACAGGTTGTTTCCACCATCACAATAGCAGCACACCTGTCAACAACCAAAAGAGAGGCTAATAATCTAAGTGATCCAGATCTAACATTTGCTTAAAATAAACGCAATGTTTCCTTTCACAAAATCTTTGAAGCATATTAAACAGGCGAGGAAAACGCCTTTACTTTTAAAAGTTTTTTGTGACAGAACGAGGGAGAGACTTTTCAGTGCAAACCACCAATTTTCATTTCTCAAAATTGGCAAAAAGTATTTTTGTCTGCGAAAAAAAAATCTCTCTCTATTTCGAGAAAAACCTTTGACGGTACTACTACACTGCAGTGGTATATTATATTGTATTGATCCGTATAAGTTGTTTTTGTGCTTAGATTTTGGCGCGATTCATCTGCTCTTTATGTACCATCTGCCCCTTGTATCACACACAATCATCAACTGTGATTTGGTTAAGGGTTCGTTCACACGCACCACTGCGTGAAAATATGAACCCTAATCAAGAATTTTCTCCTTGAAAGTTGACCGTTAGAAACGGTGAAATCAGATCATACCAGGACTTCAACACATCATGATGGTGGCCCCAGATACGAGTGTGTATTGTGAGGTCATCTCCTAAAAAAATCTTCAAGATCATTACTTTTCCGAACACAAAAAATGTGTGCATCTGCAACCAGTAAAAGAGACACAAGGACAATGATAAGAGGAAAAAATGTTGCGGAACATGGTTTTACTTTGCACTAAATTTATACTTCCCCCCTCCAGCGTTTTTTCTGTTGTTGTCAAAAAGCATTCTGCATCTTCTTTTGATTTTTCAGCTGCGAAAAATGGCCCTTTGCTCAATGGAAAAAACAGCCGACAGTTTGAAAGAAAACATATACCGTCTACAGCCCACAAAATGGGGGCACAGACGAGTTTCCAATGTACATTGTTTCCTGACATCATTTGTTTCCAAAGTTTTTTCTTTCGTCTTTCCTGAAGAAGGCTTCTGGTGATTTTTCTCTTGGTACAAATTGATTATCGGGCGGAAATAAGGACATTTGTCGGACACGTTTTCCTGGTAAAAGCACATTTCTTCAGACGGAGGAGTTCATATTGGGAAACTTTTCCCCAGTTGAAGTGGAGGAGAGCAAATTGCTTTACATGTTTAGACAACCCTACTAATACAACACGTGGCAACGGCACTTGCGGTTCAAATCTGAAGGCAATTTCTTGAGCGACATGAAAATTGATCAAAGTACTTTTCGTCGACTCTCTTCAATCTTTGTTGCCGCGGAAAAAAAACTCAAACCCGACCCCGTTCCACTGACCAAATTTGGACGAGCACTTTTAGTAGGTGTCTTCAAATGGGCATAACTTGGGCTCTAAATCATGTCATTTCCTCGGAATATAAAAAAAGAGACTGGAGTAACTGCATCCGGAGGAGAAAAATTGCATTTTCTGCACGATATCACTTCGAATGGTGTAATAACTCTACAAGCCTCACTCAGATCTTCGAGTTTCTCGTCTCTGAATGGAAGAATTTTTCCATGTCCACTGACCTTCATGCCAACAAATCCGGAACAAGCTTTGTTCTTCCTTAATTTGAGATTCACGAAACGTCCGAAGCATCTTAAAAAACAGCTGAAAATGACCGTTGGATACCGTCAAAGCGTTGACCTTTTCATTAATGATCCAAGACGAAAGAGATCGAAATTGACGGTAAACGCCTCACGTTGTAGTGTCATCGAGTAAAATGATTATTTTTTGCTCAATAAAAGTCGCTTTAATTTCGTTTCTAATGCGTTTTTTCCACTTCTTCATTCAGGTAAGACAAAACAAAGGAACTGTGACCGTCATCAATCAAAAAATCTTGCGACATCAGAGCAAAAAAAAAGAGGGAAGAATACTTGATCTGTGAAAACAGATGGCCTTGCAACGTCTTAATTACAGAAATTTGGCCTTTCTCCAATCACCAAAGGCCAAAGAGAACACGAAGCTCGACTTTCATGGTCAAATTGACGACTTCATTTGCTTCGGCAGAATCACTTTAGGCTAAATGATAATTTTCTTTCGTAGATGAAGCTCAAAGCAAGCTCTTATTGCGAGCAGAGGAAAAGTTAATAGTGTCGAGTTTCCACATCATAACTCTATTAAGAGGAGGGGGATGCTGTATTCTAACTTGCATTAATTTGCCTAAGAGCTTTTCGTTGACGGGACGCAAATGTTTGCTCGACTTTCGGTTCCTTGAGAGCATGATTTCGAACCAGACGTGGCCAGTACCATCTCGCTCCTACGCCGTGATGCTACTATTTTTGGACCGGGTTGGAAACTCGATTTTTTGTGTCTGCTTTAAAAAAAGATTTAAAAAAGAGATTTCGTGTGACGATCATGCACTTTGATTTGGACACAATCTTACCGAAGGGAAGCCATTTTCATTTTTACATGTCTTATTACAATGGCGGGAAGTGAATCATTTCTACATTAAAGCAAAAAAAGTTGTTTACAACCCAAGAGTTAATGGAGAACTTGCGTAGTACTGCGAAACCGTCCCCTTATAACTTTTTTTTCTGGACATTACTA
>CAXHLB010000028.1:0-18791 GCA_964017235.1 Sabellastarte sp. h YS-2021 | reverse complement strand
GTGTCACCTCAATCCAAGGCCCGTTCTCCAAGATGGGCATGGCGTCCATAGCCATGTTAATGATAGGTGGGGTGGGTCTGGTATTTTTAGTCTTTGCTTGCTTGTTGGTGGCCATTCACCGAGTCAGAGAATGTAACGTCGGACTCTATTACAAAAACGGAGCTTTGCTAGACGAGACGACGGATCCCGGCGTACACTGGGCCCAGCCCTTCGTTACGGACGTAGTTCAAGTCAAAGTGTGCCCGGAAACCAAGGTCTTGAACCCGTTAGTTTGTACGACGCGAGACGGCGTCCGGAACGTGTTTCGCGACATTCAAGTTATTTCAAGTCTAGAAAAGGGACGAGTTTTGGACCTTGCCCGGAACTTCACACCAGATCTCAAAGACATCCTAGTGTATGACAGAGTTGGCGAGGCAATTCAAGTTTTCTGCGCCAATCATTCCATAGATGAGGTGAGCTCAGATTTTTCTATTAACTCAGAGGCACTTAAATTTTCAAATCAAATCGTAGGTTTATAATACAAAGTTCTTGGAAATTCAAGAGTACGTTAATGTAACTGTAACAGAAAACCTCATGCGATTTGCTCCAGACGGCGTTGTTCTGTGGAACATATTCGTGCCGAAACCCGACGTCCCTCCCGCCATTGCGGCCAACTATAGAAAGGTAGGTTCGAGCTTGACGTGCATGTACTCCCTACATTAGTATGTATAACATAGTAGCTCCTGGTATATTTAAAACAGGTAAAAGTAGAATGGACTGAGCAACTTGTCGCACAACAAAAGCAAAAAACTGCACAAATTCTGAAAGAAACTGAACGGTTGAAAGCGGTGGCAGACGCTGACAGGTTGAAGGATGTCCAAACCATCGACATTGCCAAAAAGATAGACATGGAGGAGGGACAAAAGAACATTCGCACATCCAGAACCAAGTGTTTGCTGAGCAACAACGAGTTCTTGCCGATGTTGGAGGGTACGTTGCTAATTCGGAGGCCGAAGCCAACCAGAATTTGTTAACAGATAATTACATCAAACTGCAGCTGGCTAAAAGTTTGGCCAACAACACTAAGATGTTCTTTTCGGGATCAGACAGTGCCATGGGTGCCATTTTGAACCAAATCTTGGGAAATAGAGCATAGATGTGTTTTCCTTTTTGAGCCCTTCACCAAATACATTGAATGTCTACTACTACTACTAATAAACATGTTAATCACTCACGCTGTCTCATTGCTTGGATAGTTTATCTTTATTTCAGTCTTATCTACGGGGGCGCAAAAACGGATTGCTGAAAAACGACAATATTTTCCTGTCACGAATGCACGCTTTTGTCAAATAGCTTTTAATGTAAAGCCCAATGGTGAAGGAACTCTACAGTTATAGTAGTAATAGAAGATTAAGATACCACAAAGCGTCTATACTGTAGATTTTTCTATTCTCAATTGTTCAACTTATTGTTTGAATCGAAGCCCTATAGAATCCCAGTTCTCAACAATTTTGTCAAATGTTTGCTTTAGAGACAAAGATAACCTTAGAATACAAAAAAAATCCTCTCAAAAAGAAGTAACCGAATGAACCCTTTCGAGATTTCCAATTAGCCAATTATTGGCTGTGTTGTTTCAGGCTTAGAACTACTATAGTACGTAGACTGATTTTAGACTTTACAAACCTTTACAAACAAGCTGAACGGTGTAGCAAGTTGTGGTTTATATTTAACTTTATTTATTATACTTAAGTACATGAGTAATAAACTATGCGTGATGCAATTTTTTGTGGCTCACCTCACAAGCATGAATTCCATCGTTTTAGGCCTGATCAGTGGCTTGTCATTTATAATATTTTAAAGCTTCTCAAATAGGCCACTGAAGAGGTTGTCATGGTCAACATTTATTCGCAACCAACTGAAATTGTAGGCAGTGACAAAAGGGTTGATTAAGATTAAGAAGTCAGTAGTAAAAGAGATTCTCATTAAAATAGTAGCATAGTTTAAAACAATAGTAATTTTACTTTTAAGTGAAAAAGCTGTTTAACACATACTACCTTTTTTTGAACGAAGCCTTGAAGCCTCCATGACTTTTGGAGCTGTCTGAAACAAACTTAAAGTAGGCGTAAGGTCCAGTTGTGACAATCGTTTTGGCTCCGTGGCTTCCACAATAGTTTCCGATAAGACCCGAGCCATCATTTTTGACGTAATCTCCAGGGCAGATTGTTTTTATTTGGTTGAATTTCAATTCAATCTTGCAGTTTGGTTGGGTGTACGTAGTAGAGATAATATTGGATGTGAGTATTTGAACGGTAATAAGCACCTTGGTTGTCGCTGCCTAAGTAGTGTGCTATAATGACAGCATCTTTTTAAAGAACGTTTGCCACCTTCCTCTTTGTATTTGTAGCAAATCATGTCCTCACAATTTCTGACTGGAAACGGTATTTCATGTAAACGATTGCTGCCATTTTCCACAATTTCAGTACTCACAGATTGAGTGATATTCGTCATCACTGCTCATTTGGTCAGATATTGCTGTAAATGGAACAAACTTTGACTCCAAAAACTCTTGGCTGACAGCAGTTAGTCTACACTTTTTCTGATCGTTGAGGAGACTCATGTCAAACCCATGACATTTGGAACAACGTTCAGCGTGCTAAATACATTCAATTTCAGTTGTGACCAGCTCAGCTGCTTCAATCTCTGTAACATGGCTTTTTGATACTTTTATTGTGTTAAAGTGCCAAATTTGCCAAGAGCAAGTTACTGATTGAACAAGAGCTACTACCACTACTACTATGGTATATTATAGTAGTGGTAGCCAGATTATAGCATGGACCTCATGTTTATTGTAAGAACTGCTTTGTACTGACCATAGTAGAGTCTTGAAACAGTTGCAAACCAGCAAGCACATACTATCATTAATAATGTGGTCTTTTCGATTAAATCGATCCAAATTTTGACAAGCACATATCTAAATTGAGAAGGGTATTGCCACTTTTGTGTTGATCACAAATTTGCATGTCTTGACCATGTTAAGAAAATCCTTATAATTAATAATTAATTGTATTTCCCTTGGACTTGATAATACTTTCGGGAAACTTGTTCCTTGTACAGACATAGTAAAGAAAATCAAAAGAGGTGGGTTCGTCAATCAAATTCAACCTTAGAATACAAAAAAAATCCTCTCAAAAAGAAGTAACCGAATGAACACTTTCGAAATTTCCAATTATTAACCGTTCAGGCACCAAGTATATATAGGCAGTACTTTGCCGGATTTTAGACGTGTTCCTTCTCGTGACACGACGATTCACCGAATGACAATTCGTCGAATGCTGATTGAGCGACATTTTTGACTTCACTGCTGATTGAGCGACTTTATTAAGTAAGCTTTTCTTTTAAGTGGCTTAATCACAAAATTAGCCAAACCAAGAAAGCAAAGTTAGGTTACATAGAAAAAGCTATAGGTCAGTTTAAGCCATTTTTACCGATTTGGAGCCAGTTAGGGGTCAGGAAAAGTTTCTTTAAACTACGTAAAAATCAGCTCCTGCCAGGGGTAGAAAAATCCCGTGAGGGGTAGTTTAAGTAGTTTCTGGCACCCGTGAGGGGTAGGAAAAGTCTTTAAGTGAAACCCGTGAGGGGTAGGAAAAAATTTTTGGCCTTTTTTTCAAAAAAAAAAGTCGCTGAATCATCAGTATGTCAAAATCTGGCCGCCATTTTGTCAATCGCGGAATCGTCATTCGCTGAATCGTCGTGTAAGCATTCCTTCTCTACAGAGTGTAGCCGTTTTTTAAGTTAAAGGCCAACTCGAAATGTTTACTACTACTACATTTTCACAAAACCAAGCTGGAAAGGTATTTCTGATTGCATACAATATCATCGCCAAAATAGTTGTAGTTGTTATCACCATGAAGGTGTGTACCTATTCACAATGCGCCCCCTCACTTTGAAAGCCTGTTATAGCCCTTACTCATAAAGTAAACATCGGTGACGTAGGATGTGGTGGATTTGGACTTTGCTCCTTTTAACAACTACAGGTACGGATGTTCTGGGTTGGTAAACAAAAAACCATGGTATTCCTTAATTCAGATCGTGCTGCCTCCATCGGATGCTTCCATTGCCAGTCAATCAATGGTAGTAACCCTAGATGTCACGACCCGTTCAATAGCACCGGTTTTTTCCAAGACTACTGGGACTTCTTCACCAATGGTGATCACAATATTCCGGATCTTCTTCAAAAGCCAGGCGGTGTTTACTTGAGATATTGCATGACATCCATGTTTTCGATAAAGAAGAACAGATCGGGGCCGTACCCAGGGACAGCTTGCGTCAAAGTCAAAGGAACTTTTCGTGAGTCTAAATATTTATTTTGCGGCTACCTTTGGACTTTTCTTGACAGGTGATACTGGAGAGGAGTTGGTCGTCCGCACTTGCACCGCAGACGGGGGCGGAGACCATTACGATTCAGAGTTGATCAGAGTTCAGCATTCTGAAGGGTTTTTCAACTTCGAAAGAGATCCCACCACTCAGGTGCAGGAATACGCTTTTGGTACGATAGATATTTGCGTTGATGATGGTTGCAACACCGCGCCAAGAGCCAAGTTCGTCTTTTTAAATCTGATTTCAGTTGTGCTGATGATATTGTTGGCGTATTACGTAATATAATCATTTGGCAAGTATATATACTTCGAAGTAGTACTTCCTCGTTTGCAATAAAAAAAGCCGGTTTGACCTTGCCAACGAATTAAAAATCGGAGACGTCAGATACGATAATATGACCTAAACAACAATTAAAGTACAACTCTTTTGACGTTTACCATATGAAATGTAACTTTCCTTAAAAACGAACCGTTTATGAGTTATCAGCGATTCAAAAAAGGTGGTCGAGTAGCAAAAAGGCAGTTTTTAGAAAAAAGTGTGCAAAAATAGCTTAATCTTAATATAAATAAATTAGAAGTGACTTTTTTCAACTTCCGGCAAATGATATCAAAAACGACACGTCAAACACAGGCTAAGTATACCATTTCAACAAGGTATGGTGACCCCGGATGTCAGAATTATGGTCTCATCAAAATCAAGGTCATATGTGACCTTCAGTTGGCCTTCAAAATTTCCGGATCACTTCATAAACGATAAATCGTAGATACATTAGGTGGATCATGAGCCCTCCAAATACTCTTCATCCTTATTTTATGAATCACTAAATAAAAAATGAATCATAGATATTTTGTACTGGACAAGGCTTCTACAGCCTGACCCCTCTCAAGTCATTGCTGATTGGTCAGTTGGTCAACCTTTGCCAAAGCATTTGTTTACATTTTACTCTCAAAAAGACCAAAACTTTTTTTGAAATAAAAATGTTCAAACAAACTAATTTATCAGCCAGCTTGGAAAATTTAAAATCTGTATCAATAACGACCCAACATATGAATCAATTGCAAAAATATCCCAGAAACCACCCAAAAACACGGCTTTTTGCGTTGTTTTGGTTACTGCGAAATTATTATGTACCGAGGAAATTCATTGCAAAAAGAAGCAATTTTGAGCTGTTCTAGGAACAGGGTTACCATCTCGTAAAAAAATAAAAACGGATTTTCCGGGAAAAAGTACCTTTTTTTGAATCGCCGATTACTCATAAACGGTTCATTTTTGAGCATAGTTATACATTTCATATCGTAAATGTCAAAAGAGTTGTACTTTAATTGTTATTTAGCTTATATTATCGTATCTGACGTCTCCGATTTTTAATTCGCCGTCAAAGTCGACCGGCTTTTTTTTTGCAAAGGAGGAAGTAGTATTTTAGTCTTATTTTGTCAGTATTTCAAAGACAGACTCAATGCAAGCAAAAAAATTTGCAAAAAGACAAAAATACCTGGCTAAATAATCTAATGAGCTATAATGAAAAAAAATGTGCAATGTGCATAGTACTATAAAAATGAAAGTCTCTTTTGACAAATTTTCTGTCTGTGAGCGAAGTTTACTGAAAACCTTGCAAATCTTGATTAAACCTTCTTGAATGTCCCGATGGACCATTCAGTTAAGTTGTAGAACAAATCCTTTCCAAGCCTATTTCTATCATGTTGCCACATTGTCAAACATTTTTGAAAATATGTCGAAATGCGTTTGTTTTCTGTGACTACTTGAAGTACATAGTATTATGTATGGGTATTTTGTAGTATTTTGTAGCCAATTTACCAAACTTGCAGAAAAAAACTTGGAATTACTATTAAAATCGGTTGCGTATTGACAGAGTTACAATTACTACATATAAAACCCATCTCATTTTTTTCGATCAGTCTGTACTACGCACTTCTATGTAAATTGTACTTCCTCACCAGCAGATAAAAAGTACGGTTCGACTTTGCCGACGAATTAAAAATCGGAGACGTCAGATACAAACATTTGACCTAAACAACAATTAAAGTACAACTCTTTTGACGTTTACCATATGAAATGTAACTTTCCTCAAAAACGGACCATTTCTGAGCTATCAGCGATTCAATACAGGTGGTCGGGTAGCAAAAAGTCCGTTTTTGGCAAAAAGTGTGCAAAAACTGCTTAATAAAAAATAAAAACGGACTTTTTTCGCTGATCGCTGATAACTCATAAACGGTCCATTTTTGGGCATAGTTATATTTCATATGATAAACGTCAAAAGAGTTGTACTTTAATTGTTATGTTGGTCATATTATCGTATCTGACGTTTCCGATTTTTAATTCGCCGTCGAAGTCGACCGGATATTTTATCTGCGGGGGAGGAAGTACTATGTACATATAGTACATACAGTGTTGTGCCAAATATCATGTGCATATGTGGTATAGTATACTACAAGAAATGAACAAGTACTATCAACTATACGTACATAGTACGTCCTATATGTATTCTTAGTATGCTAATAAATACTTAACTTTAAGTACATGAATCTTCAAGACATCAAAAAAAATGCATATGATATATACAATTATACATTTTAAATGTTACAAGCAACCATCAGTCTTACACGTTGGGCAGATCAATGGTGTCTGGGGCCACAAATCGAGCTTGGATTTTGGGTAGTGACTGCTGTTCTCTGGTTTGAAGGACAAAGTTTTCCAGGTTGAAAAACCTTGTTATTTTTTTCAATGCAAAACGCCTCAGATTCTCATTAAAGCAGATGACGACAAAGGGGACGGTTGGGAGGTACAGAGTCCACGCAAGTAGTTGAAAGGCCAATGTATTCTCGGTAAAGATGCTCAAAGTGAGGGCAATTGCTGCAAAGGGTATGATGATTGTCAGCAGAGCTTTGGTGCTCAGTATGTTATTCTCTCCCTCTTCCAGGGTACTTCTGGTTACGGCCAGGAACAATTTGAAGCCAGCCGTGGTCACAAATGCAGACGTCGTGAGAAGAATGCGAGTTACATTTACAACGCTGCAATTTCCGTCATGATCCGCAATTGCGTTGTAGGCGACGTTGCATGAGCCCATTGACCACGCAACGACCGTTGTTGTCCCTGAGATCAAAGTCGTGATGGTTACTGAAACTCCGATGAATGTTTTGTCAGTGATGTCGACCATGCTTGAAGGTGAGTAAACCATGATGAAGTTGGTGGTAAAAGCCCAAATCCATGAAACGATTGAGAAATCTGCACAAAAGTATGCGAACCAACCGATGATTGCGGGCAGCGGATCTGGAATATCTACGTCCAAATAATGCAAGGTCCCAAATGTTGCCATTATGCAATTGAAGGCCTGCATTGACCCGAACAATTGAAGGTGGGCATTGTCGAGTAGAGTCTTTGATCCTGGAGGCTTCGACATGATATATCCGGCCACAAGATAGATGAGGATCAATGATATCATCTGCATCGTCCACAGAAGGGAAAGATGTAAAACAACCCCTACAATTGAGTTCATCTTCAGCGTGGTCAAGAAGCAAATTGCGACTGAATCTCTGCTTTCATAAGTTGCATAAAGGTAGAGAGCAATCTGAATAATCATCTCAAAAACTAAGTTGGTTAATAACGCATGTACACCACAGGTAACTGTGATGCAACTTTCCAGCGCTCTGATCCACAAATAATGACTTAATTTTACAAAAGTTATTTAATCTGTACTAATTCTAAAGGCTTAAACCAATGGGAAACCAAAATCTACTTTGCTCATCTCGATATTTGGATTGCAAGAGCCCATGAGGTACTACGTAGTATGTAAAATCAGCTAAAATAGTACTACCTACTATAGTAGTAGTAGTAGTAGCTCAAATGGCGAGATACGTTAAGGAGATTGACATGGAAATGTATGTCCTCTACTAACGTAGCCTATTTTTTGTTGAATCGATAATTTTTATTTTAACTTTTATTTTAAAAAGGTTCAAAAATCATGTGCTTGTGTAATGATTAATTAGATAGTATAGTAGTAGCTCAAATCAGTAATCACAGTTCGTTTAGACTTTGGATAAGTTCATCGAATTTGTTCAGTTCTGCTTTGGACGACGCTTCAATCGGAGCTGAAGCGATGGCTGTTTGTCAGGACCCTTCTTTGTGCTTAGTCAATGTATCCGTCTTTTTTGGGTCCCATTGCTGTGGAGTAGAATTGCTTCGGTTCAATCTTTTGTTGCTTTGCGATAACGAGGACAAAGCTGAATAATTGCTTGACAATGACCTAGGGCTGTCGCAACCACGGACTGTTATGTCATCAGGTTCGTCCGTGGAATTGGACTGAATGTTGACAGTGCTGCTGCCGCCGCCGCCATGGCCAGACAGTCTTTTGGCTACGTGGTAGTTCCGGAAAGCTCGTTCGAGACTGTCCCTGCTTCGGTCTCTCAGTTCGAAAACCCTGGTGGCTCTACTGACCAGCAATTCGATTCGCTCCCCGGCTGAGGCAATCAAGGGCACTGCCAAGCAACAATCAAAGTCTACAGTCCTTGTGGTGTTGATTTGCAGGATGCGGTCAAGAGGTCTCAGTAAGCCAGACAGGTCTGCAGGTCCTCCTGCCCGGATCCTGTTGACAAAAATGCCCTTTTCATAGAGACCATCACTCACACTGAACCCAAAGTCCTCGTAGACGTTGTCCTTGAACAAGGTCACCCTGTGAACCTCCATTGGCACCTGAAAACTTGTCGCTTCCAACCTGGCCACTGGAAACACTGCTAGCTGAACTTGCGGGTACTTCTCCGTACGTTGCATCGCTCCTGGCTGGACTTGCTCTTGGAACGAAACTGAAAATAAGGATTGAATTCATGTCCAGTCTTTGATCCACATAGTATGCTTACTCTGATGGTGGAACGGGTGAAGATTTTGCACTACTGAAGGCTGCCGAAGTTCTGCAAGGTGAAGGAGACGGAAGCGGAGGCTTCCTGGCGCTCAAATTCCTTCGAAGTGTCCCAGAAAAATCTCTCTCTGGAATGCTGATCAATCTGGCCAATTTTAGTTTGATGACGTCTCCTTTTGAATCTTGGAGAAGTGGAATGGTTTCATTTAAACTTAAACAAGTCACTGAGTCCCCGTTTACTTCCAACAACTGATCATTCACCTGTAGGGTTGAAAAACGTTACAGCACAGTCCTGATCTTTTATTTCGGTTGGTTGGTCGAATTTTCTTGGCTCTTGCGGGTGATATAAAGAAGTTACAAAGATCAAATTTGTGAAAATCCCAAACGAAGCTCTGAAATTGGCCCTTTTCAGTTTTCACTCAATTACTACCTTCTGGTGTTAGTAGAATATTCATTATGTATAAGTACTTCCTCCTTTGCAATAAAAAAAGCCGGTTTGACTTTGCCGACGAATTAAAAGTCGGATACGTAAGATACAAACATTTGACCCAAATAACAATTAAAGTACAACTCTTTTGACGTTTAGCATATGAAATGTTGCTCTACTCAAAAACGAACCGTTTATGAGTTATCAGCGATTCAAAAAAGGTGGTCGAGTAGCAAAAAGCCCGTTTTTAGAAAAAAGTGTGCAAAAATAGCTTTATAAAAGGATAAAAACGGATTTTTCCGGAAAAAGCACCCTTTTTGAATTACCGATTACTCAGAAACGGTTCACTTTTGAGCATAGTTACATTTCATATCGCAAACGTCAAAAGAGTTGTACTTTAATTGTTATTTAGGTTAAATTATCGTATCTGCCGTCTCCAGTTTTTAATTCGTCGTCAAAGTCGACCGGCTTTTTTTTGCAAACGAGGAAGTAATTATAGCATGGAAAAAACATTTTTCTCTTGTTTTTAAACAAGCGACAACTGATGTAGCCAGAATTTTACCAAAATGCCTACTGGAAAACTGTCATGCAAAAACTGATCCTGCACACAGAATGACACAAGGAACTTGTTTTTGAAACCATTTCAATATGCACAATCAATTGAAAAGTGCAATTTTGCTGATATATTTTTGAGAGTAAATTTGACCCAAAATAAATGATCTTGATGGCAGTAGTACTTCTAGTATGTAGCTACTATAAATTTCCTTCGTTGAAAGTCTGTCTATAGATAACTCACCTGAATGGTCTTGGTTCTTTCTGCTAAACCATCTTCCTGTAACGCTGATATAAAGATCGGTTTGCCCGGCTCGTTGTCATCCTCAGTGGCCAAGGTAAGTCCCAGGGGACCCTCGTCTCGTTGAAGCTCCACCGTAAAGGAAACAAACTTTTTTCGCTCCCTGGACGGAGTCTGGGCATGGATGAATGGCCTTTGATCCACTTCAGTCATTGACCGGTGTCTGTTGCATTGTTTCCTGCCCATTGTGGGCGTGGGCTGTCTCCTACAATTAAAACAGTAGTTGAGTTTCATTTTCCCACATTTTTTTGCCATTTTGAATATTACCTCGTATTTAACGTCGAAAATAAAGGCGAAGATATTGCTGATCTGTAGATAAGCCCCCCGTTTCTGGAGAACATTCCAGGCAAGATTTCTAGCTGGACAACGCAGGAGGAAGCCGGGTCACCTCTGATCATGGCTGTCACCTTTTCAACGTCTATTTTTGAAACGCTGATGCCATTAACTCCCAAGAGAATGTCACCGACATTAAGAGCGCCACACCGATCGGCCAAACTTGCTGCCTTCACACTTTCAATGTAAACGTTGCCATCCTCAGGATTTCTGTTCAATCCGAAACCCAGGATATCTCCAACTTCTCTCCGAATTTCAACCATAATAGGTCCCTGGTGGTGGTCGACATAGTTGGTCATAACATCATACTCCACTGTGAAGACAGTGTCCTTCTCTTGCTGGTAAAGCATAGCTTGAAGTTCTGGCAGTTTTAAGTTGTTTAAGTTAATCCCGTTGACCGCTCTTATTCGGTCTCCTCTTCTTATGGTTCCTTCTAAAAATGTTGGTCCGTTGGGCGTTAGGTAAAAGACAGTGAAAGGTCTTTTCTTGCGCGGAATTTCATGGTCCCCACCGCGAATGACCATCCCAAAACTCCCATTTTCCTTCTTCAATGTGACTTGAATCAATTTAGGGATTGTCCCACTGCTGCAAAGCGAAATACTATTAATTCCATTCCGAAAACGCACTGAATTAGTATACCACATTTTTAAGGGAAAAGGCACGTGTTAAAGCAATAAAACAGCTGCGTCTGTTGGGTGGGACATTACCCATCTGTTTTGAGCAAGAAAAGTTGAAGTAGTAATTGTGTCAGTTTGATTGATGCTTAAACTTGGCCGTGTCCTGTGAATTGATATTGATTGAGCGCCTCGTTTTCGAAATTGCTACTTTCAACTATAACAGGATCTGCACAGTATACTATCTACTATAAACTTATCTTAATTTGAGATTGATGACCATTTTTCTACCCCTTTTGTGATTTCAGTCGCACTTTCCCCCTTTTTTTTGAAACACCCTTATTGTTTTTTCTAAACACATGTTTCAAAATTAAACTGTTAAACTGAGTTTTTGAAAAAAATGCTTTCCGCTTTCAATCCAAAATAGGCCTTCTTCGCCGTGCGAGTTTTTCGAGACATTTGGGACAAATACAGAGTTGCACTGTTATGTTTTGCATATGGCACTTACTTGGAATGAGATGATAAAACAGGTGGTAACTTGTAGTTGACTTCAAGCTGTATGCGGTCTGATTCATCCAAGATTTGCCGGAGTTTTTGACGAGATATCGATGCTGCAGCAATCCCGTTGACTCCAACGACCACGTCCCCGATGCAGAGTACGTCCGAGCGCTGAGCCCAGCTGCCAGCAATCAACTCTTGTATCTTGGGCGGTCTGTCTTCGTTTAAGCTGACTACAACTCCCAAATAACTTCCTTGTCTCTTGATGAGCTCCACAAACGTCGTCCCAACTTCCAGAGGAGAGTTGAACTCCTCATAGAACGAAGCAGTCGAATCGGAATGGTTGCTTCTTCTCCTCAAATCTCGCGGAGTGGCCGGTTGAAGTTGTCCTTGGTGGATCGCCTCATCCTTTCGTTTCCGGCGGTCTAGAGTGCTTCCAGAACCCTTCAACGTTTTCCAGAACTTCATTGCAACACAGACTGAAGAGTATACACGCAAATGCAGAAAGCAACTTATTCTGCCTGCTCAGCTCACAGCGAGCGTCGCGTTCAGCGTGCTGTAGTAGCAGCAAATGTTACTTTTCGAAGAAAAAACACACTTCGAAGATTCTCTCCCCAATTTTTTCTCTTTTCTCTGACTTTAATAATTCGCGCGCATGCATAATTGCGGCAAAACACACGCACAAAAGACGGAGAAAAATATACTGTGCGCATGAGGTTCCAAATTGTCTGTATCAATACCGAAAGCTGACACGGTAAATAGACTTCAGACAAAAAGTGGCTTCGAAAGGAAAACGCCGTTGTTTTTATTGCGGGAAAGCGCACACTATTCACACTTTTTAATCTCTTGTGCACTGTTAACATTTCTGGGGGGAAAACTATAATTGACAGTGTTAATGTAGGACTTCCCACAGTTTTAAAGAAGGGTGGAGAGAGAAACCGGGACAAACACAAAAGTGTTTCATGAATTTGATTCAGAGTCGGACACATTAACCCTTTATACTGTTAATTTTGAAGATCAAAGCGCATAGTACGTGTTGTTTAAAGAGAGGAAACACCCATCACTCAAGGTTCCAACTTCCCAGTAACAGCTTTATCAAGATTACCCACTACTATACGTATCTGTTCCTCTTTCCATGTTGTTATAGCTGAAAATGATAAAGTTGGCTTTGTCTTTCCCTGGTTTTTTGCTACTCCTACTACTACTAAAAATACTTTGCTGTTTTTCAGTAAAATAGTGGGAACAAATTATAAAGGCAGAGTAATTATAAAAATCAGTAAAATCAAAAAAAAACTTTTCTATCAAACTTTTCAATGTTTTAATTGATTTAATCTCGCTACAAAATTTTGTTTTAAATAAGATTTCGTGTAGAAATAGCCACTTTTTCAACAAACAAATTTGACCTACTTTCTTACAGATCAAATTTAGCAAAAACGCTTGCATGGCATGACGACTTTAAAATTAAAGAAAGTTTTAAAAATAAAACTTTTTTTTTTGTATATAGTAACCTCAATTACAGATGTTTTTCCTTTAAATACATGTGAGATATACTACTACCATAGTAGTAGTGGTAGTATTTATTATAAACAATAATTGATTCATTTTTTTTCTATGGTCTTGAATCTACGTATAGTAGAAAAAACTACTACATATAGTATATAGTACTACCGTAGTAGGGAAAGTGCGGTAGTCTACTACTACGTAAAAATAAACGATTTTTAAAAAAAATGAGTTTCAAAAATTAAGGGTTAGAAAAAAGAAACAGCAATTAAAAGAGAGAAAATGTTCTTTTTGATTTGCAAAAATATAAACTTTTAACAAGTGGAGCATGTGAAGTGAAGATGTTGCTAAATATTTCATGATGCCGCCTAATAATTTGGCTAAACAAAATCTTTAGAAAGCTCGCTACCGCTGTCTCTCATGTATAAGCTGAGATTTAGGTTAAAGAGATGAGAAAACTTTCAGCTGTCGCTCGTTCAAGTCGGCATCTGGAGCACAAAAACGACTTGCCTCAAGAGAAGATTTTTTGACGGATATCTGTTGAAGTTTTTCTCATAATAATCATCATGAAAGTTGTGAGTAAATCCTCATCTAGCATCTGTAATGTGAATAAAAACAAACTTTCACTTTTCCTCAGGGGATGGATCATAATCTTGGCTTGACTGACGGGCAAGACATCGGTCGATATATGAAGAGAAACTTGCATCTTAAGCAATCGGAAGTACCTTACGAGATAATCAGAGATGAAGTGGTTGGAAGGTTATTTGACGGTGGCCGTTTGAAATCGGACATTTGACAGCATTTCTTTCTCTTTTGTTTACAGACACATGGTGGCGACAAGGGACATAAAGCCTGGCGAAGTCATCTTTGTTGAAAAGCCACTGACTTTCGGACCATCAGACAACACCAAACCAATTTGCTTGGGTTGCTACGCTTTGGTGTCAAAAGACAGTCCCCTGTGCACCAATGGTTGTGGTTATCCAATGTGTTCCAGAGAATGTTCTGAAATTCTTGATCATGCCAACAACGAATGTCGAGTTTTCAAGGAAAACGATTACAAACCAGACGTGTCAACATTCAAATTCAACCAACAGGACGAAGTTTCAAAAGATTACTCCATCATTTCAGTCATAAGGACGTTGCAAATGAAAAGAACAAACCATCCGGATTGGGATCTGGTTTGGATGCACATGTCCCACAATGAGTCCCGTCAAAAGTCCAACTTTTGGAGGAAAACTACGAATAAAATCATTGAGAAACTGAAGGTGGCCATAGGGTGAGGAAAAGTTTCAACTGGCAAATGTCCACCGTCAAAAATACACTACTGTTCACAGCTTGAAAGATCCAGAAGAAATCGACTTGGTCAACGTAATCTTGGGCATTCATTTGGTCAACGATTTCGAAATCACTCCTTACACGGCAAACCAAGAGCACGGATATGAAACAACGGAGGGGTCGCAGTCGATCCGAGGTCTCTTTGCTCTTGCTTCCATGCCAAGTCACAGCTGTGTTGCCAATGCTACCCACGACTTCTCCAGAAGGTACGTAGCATCTTAAGTTTATATCATATATAATCAAGTTGTGATTCCTATCCCTACAGGGAGAATGGGTTCAAGATGACAATGAGGTCTGTGGTCAAAATTCCCAAAGGATCAGATATTACTCACAGCTATACAGAGCCTTTAGATTCTATTCTGACCAGGAGAACAATGCTTAAACTTGGAAAATTCTTTGATGTAAGTTTTGACGGTACCGTTTTTTCCGCATGAATCAATGATTAAACGCCAACTAAATTCAGTGTAACTGCATCCGGTGCTCGGATCCGACCGAGTTGGGCACTTACACCAGTGCCTTGGTCTGTGCCAACTGCAAACCTGACAAGGATGTCACCAAGGGCAAAGTTCTACCCTCCAATGTCAGGGATATGGAATCTCAGTGGAAATGTGAGTCTTGCGAATTCAAGATGTCCAGTTCGGATGTGGCAAAAGTTTGTTCAAAGATCAAACTTGAAGCTGAAGCTTTGGACGTTCATCCGAAAGTGGAGGAATTCGAGACATTTATCTCAAAATACTCCGGCAAAGTTTTACATCCGAACCATGTTTTGTTAATTGATAAGCTGTACAATCTGGCAAAGATGTACGGCCGGATGGACGGCTTCGAGGCGGACGTGCTGACCGACGACCAACTGAATCGAAAACGGATTCTGTGCGAAACTGTTTTAAAGGTCTTGAACAAAATAGTTCCGGGAAGAATGCGGAAACGAGCTATGATGATGTACGAACTTCACGTTCCTCTTGTCATGAAGTCAAACCGAGATCTGCAACGGGGCCCGGCCAGCGGTGCCAATACGAAAACTCTAAAAGATGATCTCAAAGCAGGACTTTTCAATCTTCGAATGAGCCTTGAGATGCTTAAAGATGAGCCAGAGGGATCTTTCGAGTGGAAAATCGTCCAAGGTTCGAATGAATCGGTCAAGCAGCTGGAAGATTGGGTTAACACAGTTTGCTCATCAATCTAAGCAAAATAAAAAAGCCTTGCCGTGTATCAATCTTGAATTTTTTGAGATGTCAAGCCTGATTTCAATTCTGAGGACACTAAATATCGTACTGCAGTATTTCTACGCCCAATTACACAATAATCTTAAAAATTATAAACTCTCATGCATTGGCTGCAGTATGTAATTTACCACTACGTAGCTCTACGTAAAGGTATAGTAGTACACTATACGTAGTACAGTATAAAGTAGTAGTTGCCATTAGTAAAGCCAGCCAATGATAAAAAATTGCATAGGGATTTTTGCCTTGGCGACATTGACAATTGTACTACTAAAAAGATATACTTTTTGATGTTAAAAACATGGGACAGAGCTCTGCTATGGTAACGAGTTTGTAATCCCTTCCCTACGTTACGCCCTGGGCGTGCCTTGATTCCCCATGTGATGATACTAACATAACCCGTTTTGCCATATCATGTTCTTACTACTACAGTAGTAGCTTCTCAATACTCTTGTAGTAGCAACACGCAGAGAAAGATCTTAAATGGCGGTGCCAAGATACAGAGATAACCTACCCCAACTTGATATGAGCAGAGTGTTTGCGTCAGACGCCGGTGCCTTGACCATAGCTGTCTTCGTCAAGAAGATAGAATTGGGGAAACAGTTGACGTTTCTAGAACTTATCGAGGATCCAGTAAGGTTTGCTCATTTTGAGGAACATTACAAGCTGTTTGGGAGATTGGTGCTTGAGAAAGGCTGCGGGTACATTTTTGAATCCATTGGGACATGGAAGGCCAGTAAGCACATGGCTACCGAGGTCCTTGGTTTGACTGAGGACAAGTGGAAACAACTGACCAACAAATGGTGTGATTTTCTTGGTCGGACCAGAAATGAGTTGGAGGATGAGTTCAAGGCCAAAGGAGAGCCTTGCCCTCCCATCGTCATCGGAGGAGTGCTTGGACCGAGAGAAGGTGGATACAAAGTTGATATCAAAATGACTGCTGATGAAGCTGAGGCCTTTAACGAACCTCAGATAAAATTGTTGTCTGAACACCCGGCCATTGATTATGTCATTGGATACACAATTGCTGATGCCAATGAAGCCATTGGAATGATCAGAGCAGCCAAGAAGCACGGATTACCAGTAGCTGTCTCTTTTGTTCTCAAAAAAGACAACCTGAAACTTCAA
The DNA here is from genome assembly GCA_964017235.1 of Sabellastarte sp. h YS-2021. Classification (NCBI taxonomy): domain Eukaryota; kingdom Metazoa; phylum Annelida; class Polychaeta; order Sabellida; family Sabellidae; genus Sabellastarte; species Sabellastarte sp. h YS-2021. The sequence continues at coordinate 1,657 of CAXHLB010000028.1, read as the reverse complement.
AGTGGACAAACCTTAAAGGTAATATAAATATTTATTTTTCTTGGTAGTATACTATGTAGTATAGTTTTAACTTTAGGGCCCTTTTTTGTCACGACGTTTAGGAAGCTATTGAACATATTGACCAAGAAACTGATAGCGCAGCCATGTATTATGGAATCAACTGTTCTCATCCTGGCTGGTTTGAGCACCTGTTTGACTTGGATGAACCTTGGGTCAAAAGGATCAGGTTAATCCGGGGAAATGGTTCCGAAAAATCACATGATGAATTGGATGGATGCGACACTTTGGACACAGGTGACTCTGAAAAATGGGGTCAAATTCAAGCCAGAATTCATAAAAAAACTACGTCAAATGTCAACGTGATTGCTGGTTGCTGCGGCACTGATGAAAGGCATCTTGTTGCAATGATGAATCACATGTATTTGTAAATTACATGCTAAAAATTGTTGTCAAAACTAGATTTCTTGTTAAGCTTTGGCTATTTAAGATCACAGTTTAGTGCTTCGAAAAAACTGTAGAATTATGCTTATACTACTACTACTACTACTACTACTACTACTACTACTACTACTACTACTACAACTACTACTACTACTACTACTACTACTACTACTACTACAACTACTACTACTACTACTACACACACCTACCTTTTTATGTGAGATGTGTCCGTGTGTCCAGTCCGTGCCTGACTGAATTTTACTTATAAAATAACCGAAAAAATTCATGAGTTTGAGGGAAGGATTTGTAGGACAATAGAGATGGTTGGAGTCAAAAAGTAGTTTCCGTGGCTCCTACAATAATAACCAGAAGCACCCTTGTTATTTAAGCCTCATTATCTAAGTATGCAACGGCCTTTTTGGCAATGTTTTTTGAAAAATTATAAGATTATGGTATGATTGACCATCGAATATTGTCAAAATTAATGATACCTCATTATCCTAGCTTTTACAAAGGGGGGTCCTATTCCAAAATGGACACACTGTATCTCTGTCCTACCTATGTCTATGTAGTAGACAGGAGCGAAATTAAATCTTACAACAAAATACGATATTACATAGATCATTGCATTTGATGCAACATTGGACGGAAATATCAAGGAATTGAGGAACTTCAAGGAACTCAAAAGTGATCATTGAGCTCATTCCTCAAACTGCACATTTCTGCAGTCGTAAATGTAACCATATACATTTATGCCTTCATTGTATGGTTGGTACTTTGCTTCTGTCTTGCAGTAGCAATCTGCCCCGTGGCCGTAGTACTCGACACCCACCACTGAAATTTAACCCTTAAGAATCGTCACGGTTAAAGTTTGGTCTTACCCAACTTTGGTCTTACCTCTGTTGGCTTTGCAATTGTTTACACATTGAGATAGACTCCAATCGGTTTTTTGGTAGGCGGTAGGAGCTGGTCCTCCAACATAATAACCTTTCAAATCACAATCTAAAATGTAACCCGGAAAAATGTGGTTGCTGAAGCCGATCGTGAATGGAGTACCGATTTTATCCACTGCAGCCAGCGTCATGTACACATCATGGTTACCCTTTGGTTTGACATAAGATGCCTTCATACCACCATCGACTTTGGAAATGACCTGGCATTTTTTGTCACCAGAGCCTTGCCTAAAGAAAACACCATTATGTAAGTCATTTCGGCA
>CAXHLB010000027.1:0-27284 GCA_964017235.1 Sabellastarte sp. h YS-2021 | reverse complement strand
TTTCAGTTTTTGTCGTGATTTTTTCAACAGGAAATCCCTACTAAAACCAAGTTTGGGTCTGCTGCAACCAAGCTTTTGGGCCTGCAGACACAATAATGGTATGAAACCCTTGGCTAGCCTGCTGAAGATTCCCTCTTGCTGTAACAACTGACTGCTTCTCCATACTGAAAGGTTTCAAAAATTATGTTAAGGCAAAGTATGTCTGGATTTGTCATATGAGAACAGTATGAAAACTGATGTTAGTACTCAACCTTGGCACTGAAAACCCATCTTTTTCAGTTTTGTCGTGATTTTTTCAACAGGAAATCCCTACTAAAACCAAGTTTGGGTCTGCTGCAACCAAGCTTTTTGGGCCTGCAGACACAATAATGGTATGAAACCCTTGGCTAGCCTGCTGAAGATTCCCTCTTGCTGTAACAACTGACTGCTTCTCCATACTGAACCCAATAATGGACGTTTCAAAAAATTAACCCCAAACCCCTAATCCTGCTACAAAGGTACTTTCTAGTCGTGCTATGTACTTAAGCAAGGTATGTCTGGATTTGTCTTGATGAGAACAGTATGAAACTGATGTAGTACTCAACCTTGGCACTGAAACCCATGTGCCAGACCCAAAAATATGGTTTTCAGTTTTTGTCGTGATTTTTTCAACAGGAAATCCCTACTAAAAACCAAGTTTGGGTCTGCTGCAACCAAGCTTTTGGGCCTGCAGACACAATAATGGTATGAAACCCTTGGCTAGCCTGCTGAAGATTCCCTCTTGCTGTAACAACTGACTGCTTCTCCATACTGAACCCAATAATGGACGTTTTCAAAAATTAACCCCAAACCCCTAATCCTGCTACAAAGGTACTTTCTAGTCGTGCTATGTACTTAAGCAAGGTATGTCTGGATTTGTCTTGATGAGAACAGTATGAAACTGATGTAGTACTCAACCTTGGCACTGAAACCCATGTGCCAGACCCAAAAATATGTCGTTTTCAGTTTTTGTCGTGATTTTTTCAACAGGAAATCCCTACTAAAACCAAGTTTGGGTCTGCTGCAACCAAGCTTTTGGGCCTGCAGACACAATAATGGTATGAAACCCTTGGCTAGCCTGCTGAAGATTCCCTCTTGCTGTAACAACTGACTGCTTCTCCATACTGAACCCAATAATGGACGTTTTCAAAAAATTAACCCCAAACCCCTAATCCTGCTACAAAGGTACTTTCTAGTCGTGCTATGTACTTAAGCAAGGTATGTCTGGATTTGTCTTGATGAGAACAGTATGAAACTGATGTAGTACTCAACCTTGGCACTGAAACCCATGTGCCAGACCCAAAAATATGGTTTTCAGTTTTTGTCGTGATTTTTTCAACAGGAAATCCCTACTAAAACCAAGTTTGGGTCTGCTGCAACCAAGCTTTTGGGCCTGCAGACACAATAATGGTATGAAACCCTTGGCTAGCCTGCTGAAGATTCCCTCTTGCTGTAACAACTGACTGCTTCTCCATACTGAACCCAATAATGGACGTTTTCAAAAAATTAACCCCAAACCCCTAATCCTGCTACAAAGGTACTTTCTAGTCGTGCTATGTACTTAAGCAAGGTATGTCTGGATTTGTCTTGATGAGAACAGTATGAAACTGATGTAGTACTCAACCTTGGCACTGAAACCCATGTGCCAGACCCAAAAATATGGTTTTCAGTTTTTGTCGTGATTTTTTCAACAGGAAATCCCTACTAAAACCAAGTTTGGGTCTGCTGCAACCAAGCTTTTGGGCCTGCAGACACAATAATGGTATGAAACCCTTGGCTAGCCTGCTGAAGATTCCCTCTTGCTGTAACAACTGACTGCTTCTCCATACTGAACCCAATAATGGACGTTTTCAAAAAATTAACCCCAAACCCCTAATCCTGCTACAAAGGTACTTTCTAGTCGTGCTATGTACTTAAGCAAGGTATGTCTGGATTTGTCTTGATGAGAACAGTATGAAACTGATGTAGTACTCAACCTTGGCACTGAAACCCATGTGCCAGACCCAAAAATATGGTTTTCAGTTTTTGTCGTGATTTTTTCAACAGGAAATCCCTACTAAAACCAAGTTTGGGTCTGCTGCAACCAAGCTTTTGGGCCTGCAGACACAATAATGGTATGAAACCCTTGGCTAGCCTGCTGAAGATTCCCTCTTGCTGTAACAACTGACTGCTTCTCCATACTGAACCCAATAATGGACGTTTTCAAAAAATTAACCCCAAACCCCTAATCCTGCTACAAAGGTACTTTCTAGTCGTGCTATGTACTTAAGCAAGGTATGTCTGGATTTGTCTTGATGAGAACAGTATGAAACTGATGTAGTACTCAACCTTGGCACTGAAACCCATGTGCCAGACCCAAAAATATGGTTTTCAGTTTTTGTCGTGATTTTTTCAACAGGAAATCCCTACTAAAACCAAGTTTGGGTCTGCTGCAACCAAGCTTTTGGGCCTGCAGACACAATAATGGTATGAAACCCTTGGCTAGCCTGCTGAAGATTCCCTCTTGCTGTAACAACTGACTGCTTCTCCATACTGAACCCAATAATGGACGTTTTCAAAAAATTAACCCCAAACCCCTAATCCTGCTACAAAGGTACTTTCTAGTCGTGCTATGTACTTAAGCAAGGTATGTCTGGATTTGTCTTGATGAGAACAGTATGAAACTGATGTAGTACTCAACCTTGGCACTGAAACCCATGTGCCAGACCCAAAAATATGGTTTTCAGTTTTTGTCGTGATTTTTTCAACAGGAAATCCCTACTAAAACCAAGTTTGGGTCTGCTGCAACCAAGCTTTTGGGCCTGCAGACACAATAATGGTATGAAACCCTTGGCTAGCCTGCTGAAGATTCCCTCTTGCTGTAACAACTGACTGCTTCTCCATACTGAACCCAATAATGGACGTTTTCAAAAAATTAACCCCAAACCCCTAATCCTGCTACAAAGGTACTTTCTAGTCGTGCTATGTACTTAAGCAAGGTATGTCTGGATTTGTCTTGATGAGAACAGTATGAAACTGATGTAGTACTCAACCTTGGCACTGAAACCCATGTGCCAGACCCAAAAATATGGTTTTCAGTTTTTGTCGTGATTTTTTCAACAGGAAATCCCTACTAAAACCAAGTTTGGGTCTGCTGCAACCAAGCTTTTGGGCCTGCAGACACAATAATGGTATGAAACCCTTGGCTAGCCTGCTGAAGATTCCCTCTTGCTGTAACAACTGACTGCTTCTCCATACTGAACCCAATAATGGACGTTTTCAAAAAATTAACCCCAAACCCCTAATCCTGCTACAAAGGTACTTTCTAGTCGTGCTATGTACTTAAGCAAGGTATGTCTGGATTTGTCTTGATGAGAACAGTATGAAACTGATGTAGTACTCAACCTTGGCACTGAAACCCATGTGCCAGACCCAAAAATATGGTTTTCAGTTTTTGTCGTGATTTTTTCAACAGGAAATCCCTACTAAAACCAAGTTTGGGTCTGCTGCAACCAAGCTTTTGGGCCTGCAGACACAATAATGGTATGAAACCCTTGGCTAGCCTGCTGAAGATTCCCTCTTGCTGTAACAACTGACTGCTTCTCCATACTGAACCCAATAATGGACGTTTTCAAAAAATTAACCCCAAACCCCTAATCCTGCTACAAAGGTACTTTCTAGTCGTGCTATGTACTTAAGCAAGGTATGTCTGGATTTGTCTTGATGAGAACAGTATGAAACTGATGTAGTACTCAACCTTGGCACTGAAACCCATGTGCCAGACCCAAAAATATGGTTTTCAGTTTTTGTCGTGATTTTTTCAACAGGAAATCCCTACTAAAACCAAGTTTGGGTCTGCTGCAACCAAGCTTTTGGGCCTGCAGACACAATAATGGTATGAAACCCTTGGCTAGCCTGCTGAAGATTCCCTCTTGCTGTAACAACTGACTGCTTCTCCATACTGAACCCAATAATGGACGTTTTCAAAAAATTAACCCCAAACCCCTAATCCTGCTACAAAGGTACTTTCTAGTCGTGCTATGTACTTAAGCAAGGTATGTCTGGATTTGTCTTGATGAGAACAGTATGAAACTGATGTAGTACTCAACCTTGGCACTGAAACCCATGTGCCAGACCCAAAAATATGGTTTTCAGTTTTTGTCGTGATTTTTTCAACAGGAAATCCCTACTAAAACCAAGTTTGGGTCTGCTGCAACCAAGCTTTTGGGCCTGCAGACACAATAATGGTATGAAACCCTTGGCTAGCCTGCTGAAGATTCCCTCTTGCTGTAACAACTGACTGCTTCTCCATACTGAACCCAATAATGGACGTTTTCAAAAAATTAACCCCAAACCCCTAATCCTGCTACAAAGGTACTTTCTAGTCGTGCTATGTACTTAAGCAAGGTATGTCTGGATTTGTCTTGATGAGAACAGTATGAAACTGATGTAGTACTCAACCTTGGCACTGAAACCCATGTGCCAGACCCAAAAATATGGTTTTCAGTTTTTGTCGTGATTTTTTCAACAGGAAATCCCTACTAAAACCAAGTTTGGGTCTGCTGCAACCAAGCTTTTGGGCCTGCAGACACAATAATGGTATGAAACCCTTGGCTAGCCTGCTGAAGATTCCCTCTTGCTGTAACAACTGACTGCTTCTCCATACTGAACCCAATAATGGACGTTTTCAAAAAATTAACCCCAAACCCCTAATCCTGCTACAAAGGTACTTTCTAGTCGTGCTATGTACTTAAGCAAGGTATGTCTGGATTTGTCTTGATGAGAACAGTATGAAACTGATGTAGTACTCAACCTTGGCACTGAAACCCATGTGCCAGACCCAAAAATATGGTTTTCAGTTTTTGTCGTGATTTTTTCAACAGGAAATCCCTACTAAAACCAAGTTTGGGTCTGCTGCAACCAAGCTTTTGGGCCTGCAGACACAATAATGGTATGAAACCCTTGGCTAGCCTGCTGAAGATTCCCTCTTGCTGTAACAACTGACTGCTTCTCCATACTGAACCCAATAATGGACGTTTTCAAAAAATTAACCCCAAACCCCTAATCCTGCTACAAAGGTACTTTCTAGTCGTGCTATGTACTTAAGCAAGGTATGTCTGGATTTGTCTTGATGAGAACAGTATGAAACTGATGTAGTACTCAACCTTGGCACTGAAACCCATGTGCCAGACCCAAAAATATGGTTTTCAGTTTTTGTCGTGATTTTTTCAACAGGAAATCCCTACTAAAACCAAGTTTGGGTCTGCTGCAACCAAGCTTTTGGGCCTGCAGACACAATAATGGTATGAAACCCTTGGCTAGCCTGCTGAAGATTCCCTCTTGCTGTAACAACTGACTGCTTCTCCATACTGAACCCAATAATGGACGTTTTCAAAAAATTAACCCCAAACCCCTAATCCTGCTACAAAGGTACTTTCTAGTCGTGCTATGTACTTAAGCAAGGTATGTCTGGATTTGTCTTGATGAGAACAGTATGAAACTGATGTAGTACTCAACCTTGGCACTGAAACCCATGTGCCAGACCCAAAAATATGGTTTTCAGTTTTTGTCGTGATTTTTTCAACAGGAAATCCCTACTAAAACCAAGTTTGGGTCTGCTGCAACCAAGCTTTTGGGCCTGCAGACACAATAATGGTATGAAACCCTTGGCTAGCCTGCTGAAGATTCCCTCTTGCTGTAACAACTGACTGCTTCTCCATACTGAACCCAATAATGGACGTTTTCAAAAAATTAACCCCAAACCCCTAATCCTGCTACAAAGGTACTTTCTAGTCGTGCTATGTACTTAAGCAAGGTATGTCTGGATTTGTCTTGATGAGAACAGTATGAAACTGATGTAGTACTCAACCTTGGCACTGAAACCCATGTGCCAGACCCAAAAATATGGTTTTCAGTTTTTGTCGTGATTTTTTCAACAGGAAATCCCTACTAAAACCAAGTTTGGGTCTGCTGCAACCAAGCTTTTGGGCCTGCAGACACAATAATGGTATGAAACCCTTGGCTAGCCTGCTGAAGATTCCCTCTTGCTGTAACAACTGACTGCTTCTCCATACTGAACCCAATAATGGACGTTTTCAAAAAATTAACCCCAAACCCCTAATCCTGCTACAAAGGTACTTTCTAGTCGTGCTATGTACTTAAGCAAGGTATGTCTGGATTTGTCTTGATGAGAACAGTATGAAACTGATGTAGTACTCAACCTTGGCACTGAAACCCATGTGCCAGACCCAAAAATATGGTTTTCAGTTTTTGTCGTGATTTTTTCAACAGGAAATCCCTACTAAAACCAAGTTTGGGTCTGCTGCAACCAAGCTTTTGGGCCTGCAGACACAATAATGGTATGAAACCCTTGGCTAGCCTGCTGAAGATTCCCTCTTGCTGTAACAACTGACTGCTTCTCCATACTGAACCCAATAATGGACGTTTTCAAAAAATTAACCCCAAACCCCTAATCCTGCTACAAAGGTACTTTCTAGTCGTGCTATGTACTTAAGCAAGGTATGTCTGGATTTGTCTTGATGAGAACAGTATGAAACTGATGTAGTACTCAACCTTGGCACTGAAACCCATGTGCCAGACCCAAAAATATGGTTTTCAGTTTTTGTCGTGATTTTTTCAACAGGAAATCCCTACTAAAACCAAGTTTGGGTCTGCTGCAACCAAGCTTTTGGGCCTGCAGACACAATAATGGTATGAAACCCTTGGCTAGCCTGCTGAAGATTCCCTCTTGCTGTAACAACTGACTGCTTCTCCATACTGAACCCAATAATGGACGTTTTCAAAAAATTAACCCCAAACCCCTAATCCTGCTACAAAGGTACTTTCTAGTCGTGCTATGTACTTAAGCAAGGTATGTCTGGATTTGTCTTGATGAGAACAGTATGAAACTGATGTAGTACTCAACCTTGGCACTGAAACCCATGTGCCAGACCCAAAAATATGGTTTTCAGTTTTTGTCGTGATTTTTTCAACAGGAAATCCCTACTAAAACCAAGTTTGGGTCTGCTGCAACCAAGCTTTTGGGCCTGCAGACACAATAATGGTATGAAACCCTTGGCTAGCCTGCTGAAGATTCCCTCTTGCTGTAACAACTGACTGCTTCTCCATACTGAACCCAATAATGGACGTTTTCAAAAAATTAACCCCAAACCCCTAATCCTGCTACAAAGGTACTTTCTAGTCGTGCTATGTACTTAAGCAAGGTATGTCTGGATTTGTCTTGATGAGAACAGTATGAAACTGATGTAGTACTCAACCTTGGCACTGAAACCCATGTGCCAGACCCAAAAATATGGTTTTCAGTTTTTGTCGTGATTTTTTCAACAGGAAATCCCTACTAAAACCAAGTTTGGGTCTGCTGCAACCAAGCTTTTGGGCCTGCAGACACAATAATGGTATGAAACCCTTGGCTAGCCTGCTGAAGATTCCCTCTTGCTGTAACAACTGACTGCTTCTCCATACTGAACCCAATAATGGACGTTTTCAAAAAATTAACCCCAAACCCCTAATCCTGCTACAAAGGTACTTTCTAGTCGTGCTATGTACTTAAGCAAGGTATGTCTGGATTTGTCTTGATGAGAACAGTATGAAACTGATGTAGTACTCAACCTTGGCACTGAAACCCATGTGCCAGACCCAAAAATATGGTTTTCAGTTTTTGTCGTGATTTTTTCAACAGGAAATCCCTACTAAAACCAAGTTTGGGTCTGCTGCAACCAAGCTTTTGGGCCTGCAGACACAATAATGGTATGAAACCCTTGGCTAGCCTGCTGAAGATTCCCTCTTGCTGTAACAACTGACTGCTTCTCCATACTGAACCCAATAATGGACGTTTTCAAAAAATTAACCCCAAACCCCTAATCCTGCTACAAAGGTACTTTCTAGTCGTGCTATGTACTTAAGCAAGGTATGTCTGGATTTGTCTTGATGAGAACAGTATGAAACTGATGTAGTACTCAACCTTGGCACTGAAACCCATGTGCCAGACCCAAAAATATGGTTTTCAGTTTTTGTCGTGATTTTTTCAACAGGAAATCCCTACTAAAACCAAGTTTGGGTCTGCTGCAACCAAGCTTTTGGGCCTGCAGACACAATAATGGTATGAAACCCTTGGCTAGCCTGCTGAAGATTCCCTCTTGCTGTAACAACTGACTGCTTCTCCATACTGAACCCAATAATGGACGTTTTCAAAAAATTAACCCCAAACCCCTAATCCTGCTACAAAGGTACTTTCTAGTCGTGCTATGTACTTAAGCAAGGTATGTCTGGATTTGTCTTGATGAGAACAGTATGAAACTGATGTAGTACTCAACCTTGGCACTGAAACCCATGTGCCAGACCCAAAAATATGGTTTTCAGTTTTTGTCGTGATTTTTTCAACAGGAAATCCCTACTAAAACCAAGTTTGGGTCTGCTGCAACCAAGCTTTTGGGCCTGCAGACACAATAATGGTATGAAACCCTTGGCTAGCCTGCTGAAGATTCCCTCTTGCTGTAACAACTGACTGCTTCTCCATACTGAACCCAATAATGGACGTTTTCAAAAAATTAACCCCAAACCCCTAATCCTGCTACAAAGGTACTTTCTAGTCGTGCTATGTACTTAAGCAAGGTATGTCTGGATTTGTCTTGATGAGAACAGTATGAAACTGATGTAGTACTCAACCTTGGCACTGAAACCCATGTGCCAGACCCAAAAATATGGTTTTCAGTTTTTGTCGTGATTTTTTCAACAGGAAATCCCTACTAAAACCAAGTTTGGGTCTGCTGCAACCAAGCTTTTGGGCCTGCAGACACAATAATGGTATGAAACCCTTGGCTAGCCTGCTGAAGATTCCCTCTTGCTGTAACAACTGACTGCTTCTCCATACTGAACCCAATAATGGACGTTTTCAAAAAATTAACCCCAAACCCCTAATCCTGCTACAAAGGTACTTTCTAGTCGTGCTATGTACTTAAGCAAGGTATGTCTGGATTTGTCTTGATGAGAACAGTATGAAACTGATGTAGTACTCAACCTTGGCACTGAAACCCATGTGCCAGACCCAAAAATATGGTTTTCAGTTTTTGTCGTGATTTTTTCAACAGGAAATCCCTACTAAAACCAAGTTTGGGTCTGCTGCAACCAAGCTTTTGGGCCTGCAGACACAATAATGGTATGAAACCCTTGGCTAGCCTGCTGAAGATTCCCTCTTGCTGTAACAACTGACTGCTTCTCCATACTGAACCCAATAATGGACGTTTTCAAAAAATTAACCCCAAACCCCTAATCCTGCTACAAAGGTACTTTCTAGTCGTGCTATGTACTTAAGCAAGGTATGTCTGGATTTGTCTTGATGAGAACAGTATGAAACTGATGTAGTACTCAACCTTGGCACTGAAACCCATGTGCCAGACCCAAAAATATGGTTTTCAGTTTTTGTCGTGATTTTTTCAACAGGAAATCCCTACTAAAACCAAGTTTGGGTCTGCTGCAACCAAGCTTTTGGGCCTGCAGACACAATAATGGTATGAAACCCTTGGCTAGCCTGCTGAAGATTCCCTCTTGCTGTAACAACTGACTGCTTCTCCATACTGAACCCAATAATGGACGTTTTCAAAAAATTAACCCCAAACCCCTAATCCTGCTACAAAGGTACTTTCTAGTCGTGCTATGTACTTAAGCAAGGTATGTCTGGATTTGTCTTGATGAGAACAGTATGAAACTGATGTAGTACTCAACCTTGGCACTGAAACCCATGTGCCAGACCCAAAAATATGGTTTTCAGTTTTTGTCGTGATTTTTTCAACAGGAAATCCCTACTAAAACCAAGTTTGGGTCTGCTGCAACCAAGCTTTTGGGCCTGCAGACACAATAATGGTATGAAACCCTTGGCTAGCCTGCTGAAGATTCCCTCTTGCTGTAACAACTGACTGCTTCTCCATACTGAACCCAATAATGGACGTTTTCAAAAAATTAACCCCAAACCCCTAATCCTGCTACAAAGGTACTTTCTAGTCGTGCTATGTACTTAAGCAAGGTATGTCTGGATTTGTCTTGATGAGAACAGTATGAAACTGATGTAGTACTCAACCTTGGCACTGAAACCCATGTGCCAGACCCAAAAATATGGTTTTCAGTTTTTGTCGTGATTTTTTCAACAGGAAATCCCTACTAAAACCAAGTTTGGGTCTGCTGCAACCAAGCTTTTGGGCCTGCAGACACAATAATGGTATGAAACCCTTGGCTAGCCTGCTGAAGATTCCCTCTTGCTGTAACAACTGACTGCTTCTCCATACTGAACCCAATAATGGACGTTTTCAAAAAATTAACCCCAAACCCCTAATCCTGCTACAAAGGTACTTTCTAGTCGTGCTATGTACTTAAGCAAGGTATGTCTGGATTTGTCTTGATGAGAACAGTATGAAACTGATGTAGTACTCAACCTTGGCACTGAAACCCATGTGCCAGACCCAAAAATATGGTTTTCAGTTTTTGTCGTGATTTTTTCAACAGGAAATCCCTACTAAAACCAAGTTTGGGTCTGCTGCAACCAAGCTTTTGGGCCTGCAGACACAATAATGGTATGAAACCCTTGGCTAGCCTGCTGAAGATTCCCTCTTGCTGTAACAACTGACTGCTTCTCCATACTGAACCCAATAATGGACGTTTTCAAAAAATTAACCCCAAACCCCTAATCCTGCTACAAAGGTACTTTCTAGTCGTGCTATGTACTTAAGCAAGGTATGTCTGGATTTGTCTTGATGAGAACAGTATGAAACTGATGTAGTACTCAACCTTGGCACTGAAACCCATGTGCCAGACCCAAAAATATGGTTTTCAGTTTTTGTCGTGATTTTTTCAACAGGAAATCCCTACTAAAACCAAGTTTGGGTCTGCTGCAACCAAGCTTTTGGGCCTGCAGACACAATAATGGTATGAAACCCTTGGCTAGCCTGCTGAAGATTCCCTCTTGCTGTAACAACTGACTGCTTCTCCATACTGAACCCAATAATGGACGTTTTCAAAAAATTAACCCCAAACCCCTAATCCTGCTACAAAGGTACTTTCTAGTCGTGCTATGTACTTAAGCAAGGTATGTCTGGATTTGTCTTGATGAGAACAGTATGAAACTGATGTAGTACTCAACCTTGGCACTGAAACCCATGTGCCAGACCCAAAAATATGGTTTTCAGTTTTTGTCGTGATTTTTTCAACAGGAAATCCCTACTAAAACCAAGTTTGGGTCTGCTGCAACCAAGCTTTTGGGCCTGCAGACACAATAATGGTATGAAACCCTTGGCTAGCCTGCTGAAGATTCCCTCTTGCTGTAACAACTGACTGCTTCTCCATACTGAACCCAATAATGGACGTTTTCAAAAAATTAACCCCAAACCCCTAATCCTGCTACAAAGGTACTTTCTAGTCGTGCTATGTACTTAAGCAAGGTATGTCTGGATTTGTCTTGATGAGAACAGTATGAAACTGATGTAGTACTCAACCTTGGCACTGAAACCCATGTGCCAGACCCAAAAATATGGTTTTCAGTTTTTGTCGTGATTTTTTCAACAGGAAATCCCTACTAAAACCAAGTTTGGGTCTGCTGCAACCAAGCTTTTGGGCCTGCAGACACAATAATGGTATGAAACCCTTGGCTAGCCTGCTGAAGATTCCCTCTTGCTGTAACAACTGACTGCTTCTCCATACTGAACCCAATAATGGACGTTTTCAAAAAATTAACCCCAAACCCCTAATCCTGCTACAAAGGTACTTTCTAGTCGTGCTATGTACTTAAGCAAGGTATGTCTGGATTTGTCTTGATGAGAACAGTATGAAACTGATGTAGTACTCAACCTTGGCACTGAAACCCATGTGCCAGACCCAAAAATATGGTTTTCAGTTTTTGTCGTGATTTTTTCAACAGGAAATCCCTACTAAAACCAAGTTTGGGTCTGCTGCAACCAAGCTTTTGGGCCTGCAGACACAATAATGGTATGAAACCCTTGGCTAGCCTGCTGAAGATTCCCTCTTGCTGTAACAACTGACTGCTTCTCCATACTGAACCCAATAATGGACGTTTTCAAAAAATTAACCCCAAACCCCTAATCCTGCTACAAAGGTACTTTCTAGTCGTGCTATGTACTTAAGCAAGGTATGTCTGGATTTGTCTTGATGAGAACAGTATGAAACTGATGTAGTACTCAACCTTGGCACTGAAACCCATGTGCCAGACCCAAAAATATGGTTTTCAGTTTTTGTCGTGATTTTTTCAACAGGAAATCCCTACTAAAACCAAGTTTGGGTCTGCTGCAACCAAGCTTTTGGGCCTGCAGACACAATAATGGTATGAAACCCTTGGCTAGCCTGCTGAAGATTCCCTCTTGCTGTAACAACTGACTGCTTCTCCATACTGAACCCAATAATGGACGTTTTCAAAAAATTAACCCCAAACCCCTAATCCTGCTACAAAGGTACTTTCTAGTCGTGCTATGTACTTAAGCAAGGTATGTCTGGATTTGTCTTGATGAGAACAGTATGAAACTGATGTAGTACTCAACCTTGGCACTGAAACCCATGTGCCAGACCCAAAAATATGGTTTTCAGTTTTTGTCGTGATTTTTTCAACAGGAAATCCCTACTAAAACCAAGTTTGGGTCTGCTGCAACCAAGCTTTTGGGCCTGCAGACACAATAATGGTATGAAACCCTTGGCTAGCCTGCTGAAGATTCCCTCTTGCTGTAACAACTGACTGCTTCTCCATACTGAACCCAATAATGGACGTTTTCAAAAAATTAACCCCAAACCCCTAATCCTGCTACAAAGGTACTTTCTAGTCGTGCTATGTACTTAAGCAAGGTATGTCTGGATTTGTCTTGATGAGAACAGTATGAAACTGATGTAGTACTCAACCTTGGCACTGAAACCCATGTGCCAGACCCAAAAATATGGTTTTCAGTTTTTGTCGTGATTTTTTCAACAGGAAATCCCTACTAAAACCAAGTTTGGGTCTGCTGCAACCAAGCTTTTGGGCCTGCAGACACAATAATGGTATGAAACCCTTGGCTAGCCTGCTGAAGATTCCCTCTTGCTGTAACAACTGACTGCTTCTCCATACTGAACCCAATAATGGACGTTTTCAAAAAATTAACCCCAAACCCCTAATCCTGCTACAAAGGTACTTTCTAGTCGTGCTATGTACTTAAGCAAGGTATGTCTGGATTTGTCTTGATGAGAACAGTATGAAACTGATGTAGTACTCAACCTTGGCACTGAAACCCATGTGCCAGACCCAAAAATATGGTTTTCAGTTTTTGTCGTGATTTTTTCAACAGGAAATCCCTACTAAAACCAAGTTTGGGTCTGCTGCAACCAAGCTTTTGGGCCTGCAGACACAATAATGGTATGAAACCCTTGGCTAGCCTGCTGAAGATTCCCTCTTGCTGTAACAACTGACTGCTTCTCCATACTGAACCCAATAATGGACGTTTTCAAAAAATTAACCCCAAACCCCTAATCCTGCTACAAAGGTACTTTCTAGTCGTGCTATGTACTTAAGCAAGGTATGTCTGGATTTGTCTTGATGAGAACAGTATGAAACTGATGTAGTACTCAACCTTGGCACTGAAACCCATGTGCCAGACCCAAAAATATGGTTTTCAGTTTTTGTCGTGATTTTTTCAACAGGAAATCCCTACTAAAACCAAGTTTGGGTCTGCTGCAACCAAGCTTTTGGGCCTGCAGACACAATAATGGTATGAAACCCTTGGCTAGCCTGCTGAAGATTCCCTCTTGCTGTAACAACTGACTGCTTCTCCATACTGAACCCAATAATGGACGTTTTCAAAAAATTAACCCCAAACCCCTAATCCTGCTACAAAGGTACTTTCTAGTCGTGCTATGTACTTAAGCAAGGTATGTCTGGATTTGTCTTGATGAGAACAGTATGAAACTGATGTAGTACTCAACCTTGGCACTGAAACCCATGTGCCAGACCCAAAAATATGGTTTTCAGTTTTTGTCGTGATTTTTTCAACAGGAAATCCCTACTAAAACCAAGTTTGGGTCTGCTGCAACCAAGCTTTTGGGCCTGCAGACACAATAATGGTATGAAACCCTTGGCTAGCCTGCTGAAGATTCCCTCTTGCTGTAACAACTGACTGCTTCTCCATACTGAACCCAATAATGGACGTTTTCAAAAAATTAACCCCAAACCCCTAATCCTGCTACAAAGGTACTTTCTAGTCGTGCTATGTACTTAAGCAAGGTATGTCTGGATTTGTCTTGATGAGAACAGTATGAAACTGATGTAGTACTCAACCTTGGCACTGAAACCCATGTGCCAGACCCAAAAATATGGTTTTCAGTTTTTGTCGTGATTTTTTCAACAGGAAATCCCTACTAAAACCAAGTTTGGGTCTGCTGCAACCAAGCTTTTGGGCCTGCAGACACAATAATGGTATGAAACCCTTGGCTAGCCTGCTGAAGATTCCCTCTTGCTGTAACAACTGACTGCTTCTCCATACTGAACCCAATAATGGACGTTTTCAAAAAATTAACCCCAAACCCCTAATCCTGCTACAAAGGTACTTTCTAGTCGTGCTATGTACTTAAGCAAGGTATGTCTGGATTTGTCTTGATGAGAACAGTATGAAACTGATGTAGTACTCAACCTTGGCACTGAAACCCATGTGCCAGACCCAAAAATATGGTTTTCAGTTTTTGTCGTGATTTTTTCAACAGGAAATCCCTACTAAAACCAAGTTTGGGTCTGCTGGGTTAGGGGTTAGGCACATGGGTTTCAGTGCCAAGGTTGAGTACTACATCAGTTTCATACTGTTCTCATCAAGACAAATCCAGACATACCTTGCTTAAGTACATAGCACGACTAGAAAGTACCTTTGTAGCAGGATTAGGGGTTTGGGGTTAATTTTTTGAAAACGTCCATTATTGGGTTCAGTATGGAGAAGCAGTCAGTTGTTACAGCAAGAGGGAATCTTCAGCAGGCTAGCCAAGGGTTTCATACCATTATTGTGTCTGCAGGCCCAAAAGCTTGGTTGCAGCAGACCCAAACTTGGTTTTAGTAGGGATTTCCTGTTGAAAAAATCACGACAAAAACTGAAAACCATATTTTTGGGTCTGGCACATGGGTTTCAGTGCCAAGGTTGAGTACTACATCAGTTTCATACTGTTCTCATCAAGACAAATCCAGACATACCTTGCTTAAGTACATAGCACGACTAGAAAGTACCTTTGTAGCAGGATTAGGGGTTTGGGGTTAATTTTTTGAAAACGTCCATTATTGGGTTCAGTATGGAGAAGCAGTCAGTTGTTACAGCAAGAGGGAATCTTCAGCAGGCTAGCCAAGGGTTTCATACCATTATTGTGTCTGCAGGCCCAAAAGCTTGGTTGCAGCAGACCCAAACTTGGTTTTAGTAGGGATTTCCTGTTGAAAAAATCACGACAAAAACTGAAAACCATATTTTTGGGTCTGGCACATGGGTTTCAGTGCCAAGGTTGAGTACTACATCAGTTTCATACTGTTCTCATCAAGACAAATCCAGACATACCTTGCTTAAGTACATAGCACGACTAGAAAGTACCTTTGTAGCAGGATTAGGGGTTTGGGGTTAATTTTTTGAAAACGTCCATTATTGGGTTCAGTATGGAGAAGCAGTCAGTTGTTACAGCAAGAGGGAATCTTCAGCAGGCTAGCCAAGGGTTTCATACCATTATTGTGTCTGCAGGCCCAAAAGCTTGGTTGCAGCAGACCCAAACTTGGTTTTAGTAGGGATTTCCTGTTGAAAAAATCACGACAAAAACTGAAAACCATATTTTTGGGTCTGGCACATGGGTTTCAGTGCCAAGGTTGAGTACTACATCAGTTTCATACTGTTCTCATCAAGACAAATCCAGACATACCTTGCTTAAGTACATAGCACGACTAGAAAGTACCTTTGTAGCAGGATTAGGGGTTTGGGGTTAATTTTTTGAAAACGTCCATTATTGGGTTCAGTATGGAGAAGCAGTCAGTTGTTACAGCAAGAGGGAATCTTCAGCAGGCTAGCCAAGGGTTTCATACCATTATTGTGTCTGCAGGCCCAAAAGCTTGGTTGCAGCAGACCCAAACTTGGTTTTAGTAGGGATTTCCTGTTGAAAAAATCACGACAAAAACTGAAAACCATATTTTTGGGTCTGGCACATGGGTTTCAGTGCCAAGGTTGAGTACTACATCAGTTTCATACTGTTCTCATCAAGACAAATCCAGACATACCTTGCTTAAGTACATAGCACGACTAGAAAGTACCTTTGTAGCAGGATTAGGGGTTTGGGGTTAATTTTTTGAAAACGTCCATTATTGGGTTCAGTATGGAGAAGCAGTCAGTTGTTACAGCAAGAGGGAATCTTCAGCAGGCTAGCCAAGGGTTTCATACCATTATTGTGTCTGCAGGCCCAAAAGCTTGGTTGCAGCAGACCCAAACTTGGTTTTAGTAGGGATTTCCTGTTGAAAAAATCACGACAAAAACTGAAAACCATATTTTTGGGTCTGGCACATGGGTTTCAGTGCCAAGGTTGAGTACTACATCAGTTTCATACTGTTCTCATCAAGACAAATCCAGACATACCTTGCTTAAGTACATAGCACGACTAGAAAGTACCTTTGTAGCAGGATTAGGGGTTTGGGGTTAATTTTTTGAAAACGTCCATTATTGGGTTCAGTATGGAGAAGCAGTCAGTTGTTACAGCAAGAGGGAATCTTCAGCAGGCTAGCCAAGGGTTTCATACCATTATTGTGTCTGCAGGCCCAAAAGCTTGGTTGCAGCAGACCCAAACTTGGTTTTAGTAGGGATTTCCTGTTGAAAAAATCACGACAAAAACTGAAAACCATATTTTTGGGTCTGGCACATGGGTTTCAGTGCCAAGGTTGAGTACTACATCAGTTTCATACTGTTCTCATCAAGACAAATCCAGACATACCTTGCTTAAGTACATAGCACGACTAGAAAGTACCTTTGTAGCAGGATTAGGGGTTTGGGGTTAATTTTTTGAAAACGTCCATTATTGGGTTCAGTATGGAGAAGCAGTCAGTTGTTACAGCAAGAGGGAATCTTCAGCAGGCTAGCCAAGGGTTTCATACCATTATTGTGTCTGCAGGCCCAAAAGCTTGGTTGCAGCAGACCCAAACTTGGTTTTAGTAGGGATTTCCTGTTGAAAAAATCACGACAAAAACTGAAAACCATATTTTTGGGTCTGGCACATGGGTTTCAGTGCCAAGGTTGAGTACTACATCAGTTTCATACTGTTCTCATCAAGACAAATCCAGACATACCTTGCTTAAGTACATAGCACGACTAGAAAGTACCTTTGTAGCAGGATTAGGGGTTTGGGGTTAATTTTTTGAAAACGTCCATTATTGGGTTCAGTATGGAGAAGCAGTCAGTTGTTACAGCAAGAGGGAATCTTCAGCAGGCTAGCCAAGGGTTTCATACCATTATTGTGTCTGCAGGCCCAAAAGCTTGGTTGCAGCAGACCCAAACTTGGTTTTAGTAGGGATTTCCTGTTGAAAAAATCACGACAAAAACTGAAAACCATATTTTTGGGTCTGGCACATGGGTTTCAGTGCCAAGGTTGAGTACTACATCAGTTTCATACTGTTCTCATCAAGACAAATCCAGACATACCTTGCTTAAGTACATAGCACGACTAGAAAGTACCTTTGTAGCAGGATTAGGGGTTTGGGGTTAATTTTTTGAAAACGTCCATTATTGGGTTCAGTATGGAGAAGCAGTCAGTTGTTACAGCAAGAGGGAATCTTCAGCAGGCTAGCCAAGGGTTTCATACCATTATTGTGTCTGCAGGCCCAAAAGCTTGGTTGCAGCAGACCCAAACTTGGTTTTAGTAGGGATTTCCTGTTGAAAAAATCACGACAAAAACTGAAAACCATATTTTTGGGTCTGGCACATGGGTTTCAGTGCCAAGGTTGAGTACTACATCAGTTTCATACTGTTCTCATCAAGACAAATCCAGACATACCTTGCTTAAGTACATAGCACGACTAGAAAGTACCTTTGTAGCAGGATTAGGGGTTTGGGGTTAATTTTTTGAAAACGTCCATTATTGGGTTCAGTATGGAGAAGCAGTCAGTTGTTACAGCAAGAGGGAATCTTCAGCAGGCTAGCCAAGGGTTTCATACCATTATTGTGTCTGCAGGCCCAAAAGCTTGGTTGCAGCAGACCCAAACTTGGTTTTAGTAGGGATTTCCTGTTGAAAAAATCACGACAAAAACTGAAAACCATATTTTTGGGTCTGGCACATGGGTTTCAGTGCCAAGGTTGAGTACTACATCAGTTTCATACTGTTCTCATCAAGACAAATCCAGACATACCTTGCTTAAGTACATAGCACGACTAGAAAGTACCTTTGTAGCAGGATTAGGGGTTTGGGGTTAATTTTTTGAAAACGTCCATTATTGGGTTCAGTATGGAGAAGCAGTCAGTTGTTACAGCAAGAGGGAATCTTCAGCAGGCTAGCCAAGGGTTTCATACCATTATTGTGTCTGCAGGCCCAAAAGCTTGGTTGCAGCAGACCCAAACTTGGTTTTAGTAGGGATTTCCTGTTGAAAAAATCACGACAAAAACTGAAAACCATATTTTTGGGTCTGGCACATGGGTTTCAGTGCCAAGGTTGAGTACTACATCAGTTTCATACTGTTCTCATCAAGACAAATCCAGACATACCTTGCTTAAGTACATAGCACGACTAGAAAGTACCTTTGTAGCAGGATTAGGGGTTTGGGGTTAATTTTTTGAAAACGTCCATTATTGGGTTCAGTATGGAGAAGCAGTCAGTTGTTACAGCAAGAGGGAATCTTCAGCAGGCTAGCCAAGGGTTTCATACCATTATTGTGTCTGCAGGCCCAAAAGCTTGGTTGCAGCAGACCCAAACTTGGTTTTAGTAGGGATTTCCTGTTGAAAAAATCACGACAAAAACTGAAAACCATATTTTTGGGTCTGGCACATGGGTTTCAGTGCCAAGGTTGAGTACTACATCAGTTTCATACTGTTCTCATCAAGACAAATCCAGACATACCTTGCTTAAGTACATAGCACGACTAGAAAGTACCTTTGTAGCAGGATTAGGGGTTTGGGGTTAATTTTTTGAAAACGTCCATTATTGGGTTCAGTATGGAGAAGCAGTCAGTTGTTACAGCAAGAGGGAATCTTCAGCAGGCTAGCCAAGGGTTTCATACCATTATTGTGTCTGCAGGCCCAAAAGCTTGGTTGCAGCAGACCCAAACTTGGTTTTAGTAGGGATTTCCTGTTGAAAAAATCACGACAAAAACTGAAAACCATATTTTTGGGTCTGGCACATGGGTTTCAGTGCCAAGGTTGAGTACTACATCAGTTTCATACTGTTCTCATCAAGACAAATCCAGACATACCTTGCTTAAGTACATAGCACGACTAGAAAGTACCTTTGTAGCAGGATTAGGGGTTTGGGGTTAATTTTTTGAAAACGTCCATTATTGGGTTCAGTATGGAGAAGCAGTCAGTTGTTACAGCAAGAGGGAATCTTCAGCAGGCTAGCCAAGGGTTTCATACCATTATTGTGTCTGCAGGCCCAAAAGCTTGGTTGCAGCAGACCCAAACTTGGTTTTAGTAGGGATTTCCTGTTGAAAAAATCACGACAAAAACTGAAAACCATATTTTTGGGTCTGGCACATGGGTTTCAGTGCCAAGGTTGAGTACTACATCAGTTTCATACTGTTCTCATCAAGACAAATCCAGACATACCTTGCTTAAGTACATAGCACGACTAGAAAGTACCTTTGTAGCAGGATTAGGGGTTTGGGGTTAATTTTTTGAAAACGTCCATTATTGGGTTCAGTATGGAGAAGCAGTCAGTTGTTACAGCAAGAGGGAATCTTCAGCAGGCTAGCCAAGGGTTTCATACCATTATTGTGTCTGCAGGCCCAAAAGCTTGGTTGCAGCAGACCCAAACTTGGTTTTAGTAGGGATTTCCTGTTGAAAAAATCACGACAAAAACTGAAAACCATATTTTTGGGTCTGGCACATGGGTTTCAGTGCCAAGGTTGAGTACTACATCAGTTTCATACTGTTCTCATCAAGACAAATCCAGACATACCTTGCTTAAGTACATAGCACGACTAGAAAGTACCTTTGTAGCAGGATTAGGGGTTTGGGGTTAATTTTTTGAAAACGTCCATTATTGGGTTCAGTATGGAGAAGCAGTCAGTTGTTACAGCAAGAGGGAATCTTCAGCAGGCTAGCCAAGGGTTTCATACCATTATTGTGTCTGCAGGCCCAAAAGCTTGGTTGCAGCAGACCCAAACTTGGTTTTAGTAGGGATTTCCTGTTGAAAAAATCACGACAAAAACTGAAAACCATATTTTTGGGTCTGGCACATGGGTTTCAGTGCCAAGGTTGAGTACTACATCAGTTTCATACTGTTCTCATCAAGACAAATCCAGACATACCTTGCTTAAGTACATAGCACGACTAGAAAGTACCTTTGTAGCAGGATTAGGGGTTTGGGGTTAATTTTTTGAAAACGTCCATTATTGGGTTCAGTATGGAGAAGCAGTCAGTTGTTACAGCAAGAGGGAATCTTCAGCAGGCTAGCCAAGGGTTTCATACCATTATTGTGTCTGCAGGCCCAAAAGCTTGGTTGCAGCAGACCCAAACTTGGTTTTAGTAGGGATTTCCTGTTGAAAAAATCACGACAAAAACTGAAAACCATATTTTTGGGTCTGGCACATGGGTTTCAGTGCCAAGGTTGAGTACTACATCAGTTTCATACTGTTCTCATCAAGACAAATCCAGACATACCTTGCTTAAGTACATAGCACGACTAGAAAGTACCTTTGTAGCAGGATTAGGGGTTTGGGGTTAATTTTTTGAAAACGTCCATTATTGGGTTCAGTATGGAGAAGCAGTCAGTTGTTACAGCAAGAGGGAATCTTCAGCAGGCTAGCCAAGGGTTTCATACCATTATTGTGTCTGCAGGCCCAAAAGCTTGGTTGCAGCAGACCCAAACTTGGTTTTAGTAGGGATTTCCTGTTGAAAAAATCACGACAAAAACTGAAAACCATATTTTTGGGTCTGGCACATGGGTTTCAGTGCCAAGGTTGAGTACTACATCAGTTTCATACTGTTCTCATCAAGACAAATCCAGACATACCTTGCTTAAGTACATAGCACGACTAGAAAGTACCTTTGTAGCAGGATTAGGGGTTTGGGGTTAATTTTTTGAAAACGTCCATTATTGGGTTCAGTATGGAGAAGCAGTCAGTTGTTACAGCAAGAGGGAATCTTCAGCAGGCTAGCCAAGGGTTTCATACCATTATTGTGTCTGCAGGCCCAAAAGCTTGGTTGCAGCAGACCCAAACTTGGTTTTAGTAGGGATTTCCTGTTGAAAAAATCACGACAAAAACTGAAAACCATATTTTTGGGTCTGGCACATGGGTTTCAGTGCCAAGGTTGAGTACTACATCAGTTTCATACTGTTCTCATCAAGACAAATCCAGACATACCTTGCTTAAGTACATAGCACGACTAGAAAGTACCTTTGTAGCAGGATTAGGGGTTTGGGGTTAATTTTTTGAAAACGTCCATTATTGGGTTCAGTATGGAGAAGCAGTCAGTTGTTACAGCAAGAGGGAATCTTCAGCAGGCTAGCCAAGGGTTTCATACCATTATTGTGTCTGCAGGCCCAAAAGCTTGGTTGCAGCAGACCCAAACTTGGTTTTAGTAGGGATTTCCTGTTGAAAAAATCACGACAAAAACTGAAAACCATATTTTTGGGTCTGGCACATGGGTTTCAGTGCCAAGGTTGAGTACTACATCAGTTTCATACTGTTCTCATCAAGACAAATCCAGACATACCTTGCTTAAGTACATAGCACGACTAGAAAGTACCTTTGTAGCAGGATTAGGGGTTTGGGGTTAATTTTTTGAAAACGTCCATTATTGGGTTCAGTATGGAGAAGCAGTCAGTTGTTACAGCAAGAGGGAATCTTCAGCAGGCTAGCCAAGGGTTTCATACCATTATTGTGTCTGCAGGCCCAAAAGCTTGGTTGCAGCAGACCCAAACTTGGTTTTAGTAGGGATTTCCTGTTGAAAAAATCACGACAAAAACTGAAAACCATATTTTTGGGTCTGGCACATGGGTTTCAGTGCCAAGGTTGAGTACTACATCAGTTTCATACTGTTCTCATCAAGACAAATCCAGACATACCTTGCTTAAGTACATAGCACGACTAGAAAGTACCTTTGTAGCAGGATTAGGGGTTTGGGGTTAATTTTTTGAAAACGTCCATTATTGGGTTCAGTATGGAGAAGCAGTCAGTTGTTACAGCAAGAGGGAATCTTCAGCAGGCTAGCCAAGGGTTTCATACCATTATTGTGTCTGCAGGCCCAAAAGCTTGGTTGCAGCAGACCCAAACTTGGTTTTAGTAGGGATTTCCTGTTGAAAAAATCACGACAAAAACTGAAAACCATATTTTTGGGTCTGGCACATGGGTTTCAGTGCCAAGGTTGAGTACTACATCAGTTTCATACTGTTCTCATCAAGACAAATCCAGACATACCTTGCTTAAGTACATAGCACGACTAGAAAGTACCTTTGTAGCAGGATTAGGGGTTTGGGGTTAATTTTTTGAAAACGTCCATTATTGGGTTCAGTATGGAGAAGCAGTCAGTTGTTACAGCAAGAGGGAATCTTCAGCAGGCTAGCCAAGGGTTTCATACCATTATTGTGTCTGCAGGCCCAAAAGCTTGGTTGCAGCAGACCCAAACTTGGTTTTAGTAGGGATTTCCTGTTGAAAAAATCACGACAAAAACTGAAAACCATATTTTTGGGTCTGGCACATGGGTTTCAGTGCCAAGGTTGAGTACTACATCAGTTTCATACTGTTCTCATCAAGACAAATCCAGACATACCTTGCTTAAGTACATAGCACGACTAGAAAGTACCTTTGTAGCAGGATTAGGGGTTTGGGGTTAATTTTTTGAAAACGTCCATTATTGGGTTCAGTATGGAGAAGCAGTCAGTTGTTACAGCAAGAGGGAATCTTCAGCAGGCTAGCCAAGGGTTTCATACCATTATTGTGTCTGCAGGCCCAAAAGCTTGGTTGCAGCAGACCCAAACTTGGTTTTAGTAGGGATTTCCTGTTGAAAAAATCACGACAAAAACTGAAAACCATATTTTTGGGTCTGGCACATGGGTTTCAGTGCCAAGGTTGAGTACTACATCAGTTTCATACTGTTCTCATCAAGACAAATCCAGACATACCTTGCTTAAGTACATAGCACGACTAGAAAGTACCTTTGTAGCAGGATTAGGGGTTTGGGGTTAATTTTTTGAAAACGTCCATTATTGGGTTCAGTATGGAGAAGCAGTCAGTTGTTACAGCAAGAGGGAATCTTCAGCAGGCTAGCCAAGGGTTTCATACCATTATTGTGTCTGCAGGCCCAAAAGCTTGGTTGCAGCAGACCCAAACTTGGTTTTAGTAGGGATTTCCTGTTGAAAAAATCACGACAAAAACTGAAAACCATATTTTTGGGTCTGGCACATGGGTTTCAGTGCCAAGGTTGAGTACTACATCAGTTTCATACTGTTCTCATCAAGACAAATCCAGACATACCTTGCTTAAGTACATAGCACGACTAGAAAGTACCTTTGTAGCAGGATTAGGGGTTTGGGGTTAATTTTTTGAAAACGTCCATTATTGGGTTCAGTATGGAGAAGCAGTCAGTTGTTACAGCAAGAGGGAATCTTCAGCAGGCTAGCCAAGGGTTTCATACCATTATTGTGTCTGCAGGCCCAAAAGCTTGGTTGCAGCAGACCCAAACTTGGTTTTAGTAGGGATTTCCTGTTGAAAAAATCACGACAAAAACTGAAAACCATATTTTTGGGTCTGGCACATGGGTTTCAGTGCCAAGGTTGAGTACTACATCAGTTTCATACTGTTCTCATCAAGACAAATCCAGACATACCTTGCTTAAGTACATAGCACGACTAGAAAGTACCTTTGTAGCAGGATTAGGGGTTTGGGGTTAATTTTTTGAAAACGTCCATTATTGGGTTCAGTATGGAGAAGCAGTCAGTTGTTACAGCAAGAGGGAATCTTCAGCAGGCTAGCCAAGGGTTTCATACCATTATTGTGTCTGCAGGCCCAAAAGCTTGGTTGCAGCAGACCCAAACTTGGTTTTAGTAGGGATTTCCTGTTGAAAAAATCACGACAAAAACTGAAAACCATATTTTTGGGTCTGGCACATGGGTTTCAGTGCCAAGGTTGAGTACTACATCAGTTTCATACTGTTCTCATCAAGACAAATCCAGACATACCTTGCTTAAGTACATAGCACGACTAGAAAGTACCTTTGTAGCAGGATTAGGGGTTTGGGGTTAATTTTTTGAAAACGTCCATTATTGGGTTCAGTATGGAGAAGCAGTCAGTTGTTACAGCAAGAGGGAATCTTCAGCAGGCTAGCCAAGGGTTTCATACCATTATTGTGTCTGCAGGCCCAAAAGCTTGGTTGCAGCAGACCCAAACTTGGTTTTAGTAGGGATTTCCTGTTGAAAAAATCACGACAAAAACTGAAAACCATATTTTGGTCTGGCACATGGGTTTCAGTGCCAAGGTTGAGTACTACATCAGTTTCATACTGTTCTCATCAAGACAAATCCAGACATACCTTGCTTAAGTACATAGCACGACTAGAAAGTACCTTTGTAGCAGGATTAGGGGTTTGGGGTTAATTTTTTGAAAACGTCCATTATTGGGTTCAGTATGGAGAAGCAGTCAGTTGTTACAGCAAGAGGGAATCTTCAGCAGGCTAGCCAAGGGTTTCATACCATTATTGTGTCTGCAGGCCCAAAAGCTTGGTTGCAGCAGACCCAAACTTGGTTTTAGTAGGGATTTCCTGTTGAAAAAATCACGACAAAAACTGAAAACCATATTTTTGGGTCTGGCACATGGGTTTCAGTGCCAAGGTTGAGTACTACATCAGTTTCATACTGTTCTCATCAAGACAAATCCAGACATACCTTGCTTAAGTACATAGCACGACTAGAAAGTACCTTTGTAGCAGGATTAGGGGTTTGGGGTTAATTTTTTGAAAACGTCCATTATTGGGTTTTCAGTATGGAGAAGCAGTCAGTTGTTACAGCAAGAGGGAATCTTCAGCAGGCTAGCCAAGGGTTTCATACCATTATTGTGTCTGCAGGCCCAAAAGCTTGGTTGCAGCAGACCCAAACTTGGTTTTAGTAGGGATTTCCTGTTGAAAAAATCACGACAAAAACTGAAAACCATATTTTTGGGTCTGGCACATGGGTTTCAGTGCCAAGGTTGAGTACTACATCAGTTTCATACTGTTCTCATCAAGACAAATCCAGACATACCTTGCTTAAGTACATAGCACGACTAGAAAGTACCTTTGTAGCAGGATTAGGGGTTTGGGGTTAATTTTTTGAAAACGTCCATTATTGGGTTCAGTATGGAGAAGCAGTCAGTTGTTACAGCAAGAGGGAATCTTCAGCAGGCTAGCCAAGGGTTTCATACCATTATTGTGTCTGCAGGCCCAAAAGCTTGGTTGCAGCAGACCCAAACTTGGTTTTAGTAGGGATTTCCTGTTGAAAAAATCACGACAAAAACTGAAAACCATATTTTTGGGTCTGGCACATGGGTTTCAGTGCCAAGGTTGAGTACTACATCAGTTTCATACTGTTCTCATCAAGACAAATCCAGACATACCTTGCTTAAGTACATAGCACGACTAGAAAGTACCTTTGTAGCAGGATTAGGGGTTTGGGGTTAATTTTTTGAAAACGTCCATTATTGGGTTCAGTATGGAGAAGCAGTCAGTTGTTACAGCAAGAGGGAATCTTCAGCAGGCTAGCCAAGGGTTTCATACCATTATTGTGTCTGCAGGCCCAAAAGCTTGGTTGCAGCAGACCCAAACTTGGTTTTAGTAGGGATTTCCTGTTGAAAAAATCACGACAAAAACTGAAAACCATATTTTTGGGTCTGGCACATGGGTTTCAGTGCCAAGGTTGAGTACTACATCAGTTTCATACTGTTCTCATCAAGACAAATCCAGACATACCTTGCTTAAGTACATAGCACGACTAGAAAGTACCTTTGTAGCAGGATTAGGGGTTTGGGGTTAATTTTTTGAAAACGTCCATTATTGGGTTCAGTATGGAGAAGCAGTCAGTTGTTACAGCAAGAGGGAATCTTCAGCAGGCTAGCCAAGGGTTTCATACCATTATTGTGTCTGCAGGCCCAAAAGCTTGGTTGCAGCAGACCCAAACTTGGTTTTAGTAGGGATTTCCTGTTGAAAAAATCACGACAAAAACTGAAAACCATATTTTTGGGTCTGGCACATGGGTTTCAGTGCCAAGGTTGAGTACTACATCAGTTTCATACTGTTCTCATCAAGACAAATCCAGACATACCTTGCTTAAGTACATAGCACGACTAGAAAGTACCTTTGTAGCAGGATTAGGGGTTTGGGGTTAATTTTTTGAAAACGTCCATTATTGGGTTCAGTATGGAGAAGCAGTCAGTTGTTACAGCAAGAGGGAATCTTCAGCAGGCTAGCCAAGGGTTTCATACCATTATTGTGTCTGCAGGCCCAAAAGCTTGGTTGCAGCAGACCCAAACTTGGTTTTAGTAGGGATTTCCTGTTGAAAAAATCACGACAAAAACTGAAAACCATATTTTTGGGTCTGGCACATGGGTTTCAGTGCCAAGGTTGAGTACTACATCAGTTTCATACTGTTCTCATCAAGACAAATCCAGACATACCTTGCTTAAGTACATAGCACGACTAGAAAGTACCTTTGTAGCAGGATTAGGGGTTTGGGGTTAATTTTTTGAAAACGTCCATTATTGGGTTCAGTATGGAGAAGCAGTCAGTTGTTACAGCAAGAGGGAATCTTCAGCAGGCTAGCCAAGGGTTTCATACCATTATTGTGTCTGCAGGCCCAAAAGCTTGGTTGCAGCAGACCCAAACTTGGTTTTAGTAGGGATTTCCTGTTGAAAAAATCACGACAAAAACTGAAAACCATATTTTTGGGTCTGGCACATGGGTTTCAGTGCCAAGGTTGAGTACTACATCAGTTTCATACTGTTCTCATCAAGACAAATCCAGACATACCTTGCTTAAGTACATAGCACGACTAGAAAGTACCTTTGTAGCAGGATTAGGGGTTTGGGGTTAATTTTTTGAAAACGTCCATTATTGGGTTCAGTATGGAGAAGC
>CAXHLB010000026.1:0-26444 GCA_964017235.1 Sabellastarte sp. h YS-2021 | reverse complement strand
AGCAACATGCTTCAACCAATGACGTTTACAAGCAGCTTGCAATCATGTCAAGCCTGCTTAGCCTTTGTCAGACCTTGAATGTGAGGTTGTGCTGTTGTAATATTTTTAAAAGCAAAGTTGCTGTTGGCATAAAATAGCAAAGGCCATACTGTCTTTGCCTCAAACAGAGTTTTGTGAAGTATAAAAAAGAAGATTATTTTTTTTTACTTTTAACTCGTACAGTAACCCACACCTAACCTCACTTTAATTTATTACCATGGCATTTCATGATTAATACGTATGCGTTCTAAAACCACACTTTACACGTCTCCATCCATAACCTACTATATCATTCATCTTGAAAGCGTGGTTGGAGTTATAAAGTGCTACTACTTCCTCACCGTCAGAAAAATTATCCGGTTCGACTTTGCCGACGAATTAAAAATCGGGGGTTTAAGATACATATGTACAACCTGAATAACTATCAAACTTCAATTATCTGGTCGCATATCATATTTTACAAACTCCTCTCGAAAACGTACCGTTTTAGAGTAATTGGCGATTTACTAAAGGTGGTCGGGTGGCAAAAAGTCCGTTTTTGGCAAAAAGTGTGCAAAAATGGCTTATAATAAAAAAAATAAAAACGGACTTTTTTCAAAAAAGTACCTTTTTTGAATTGCCGATTGCTCGGAAACGATCCATTTTTTAGCATAGTTATGTTTCATATGATAAACGCCAAAAAAGTTGTACTTTAATTGTTATTTAGGTCATATTATCGTATCTGACGTCTCCGATTTTTAATTCGTCGTAAAAATCGACCGGATTTTTTTTCTGACGGCGATGAAGTACTTTGTAACGTAATCAACGTTTTATAAGATCTATTATCATCTTATTTTGACAGTAGAAAAACTTACTACTAACAGGCAAATCTTAATTAGAGAAAAAACCCTGAAAACTAAATGAAAGTAATCGTGTTAATGACCTTAATTGCCCATTATGGCCTTTGTACTTTAAAGGTCCATTAAGCTACAAGATGGCCAACCAGCAAATTGAATAAAATATGTAACCTCTCTAATAATTCAATTGCAAGCATAGGTGAGCAAGGGGGGGTGCTAAGGGGGTGCTACCCCCTCTAGAAAAAAATTTTATGACCCCCCCCTAGCATTCAAAATGACCCCCACCCCCTCAGAAATGGCTTTTGACCCCCTACCCAGATTTCGAGCTTTTCAAGCTGGCGACGTTTTTTTTTTTTAGAACAAAAAAAATTCAAAAATTTTCTAGAAAAAAATTTTTCGCCGGCTTACGCCGGCGCCAGTTTTAGGCCTAAAAAGCCGAAATCAGCAATAAAAAATGTGTCCCCGGCCCCCCCTTAGCACCCCCTTAAGACGATTTTTTATGACCCCCCCTATGTAGCAAAATTTTTTATGACCCCCCCTCTAGTAGCTCCAAAGAGCTTGCACACCTATGATTGCAAGGTTCCAGAAGCTGGGATTTTTTGTAACAAGGAGTTTTTCAATTGTACAGTTGAGACTGATGATGCACGTCTTAGAAGCTTGAGGGTTCGTGTTTCTTGCAAAATAAGCCACGTGGTGTGTAAATGGATCTGTTTTTATTGATCAAGATTCAAATTTGAAAAAAAAAACTAAACAAAGCTAAAAATAAACTTGATAGAAACAAACGAATTTTTAGAATAAAAAAAATGTTACGTAAACGATTGCAGATCTATGCTTAAAATAGTTTCAATAGAAGAAATTGTTATAAGCTTGCTTTACTTGCAAATATTCACAAAGTGCCTCTGGTCTGATGATACCAACAACTGGTACAAGACCCCCTGGAAGTTTTTTTAGCAAGTCATGATGGTCAAAAACTGAAATATGCACCTTTGAAAATTGTACTAAAATAATGTGCCTTTTTTATGTTAAACAATGATGATGTTTTTGGTTTTTTTATTGACTGCACAAAAATACTTTTAAGTTGAGAATGGTTCCTCAGGAGGTGCAGTTTGCATCCTATAATTCACGAGAGTTTTGCTTTACGTAGTAGTTCACGCTTAAGCTTTTGTCTCACAACAGAGGCAGCTTCCTTCCCCTCAAACTATATAAGAATGATGAAAAAAACAAGTTGATAAGCTTCGAGTGATCACGATTAGATCATGGCGTGTTCATGCTTTTCCGTCAAACTTTGACGTTGCGTCGAATACTTGCTCAGTCTCAATTGAACAGTCGACAACTTTGGAGTGGAGGAAGTCCACTTTCTTTACTTGAAACTGGAAATCTGCAATTCACAGTGTGGCTTGTTAGATCCACACATGGACAAACATATTATGACATACGAATGAAATATATTAAAGTATACTATTCCTGATTATAACTTTACCTTAAATCAGATTTAATAATCCAGTTGTTAGTAGTTACAAAATCACCAAAAAATGTTATAAAGATATTGTACTATGGTTAATTCCGAAATTATACAAAAAAAATAAATTAATTTTTTTAATTAAAAAATTAAGATTAAATAAAAATAATATAATTGGTTTTGAATTACTCTTTTGCAATAAAAAAAGCCGGTGTGACTTTGACGACGAATTATAAATCGGAAATGCAAGATACAACCATATGGTCTAAATAACAATCAAAGTACAACTCTTTTGACGTTTACCATATGGAATGTAACTATCCTTGAAAATGAACCGTTTATGAGTAATCGGCGATTCAAAAAAGGTGGTCAGGAAGCAAAAAGTGTGCAAATCGAAGGAAAAAAAAGTTTTTTCTGCTTTATTTTTTCGGGAAAACGCAATTCAGTTTCAATAAAAATACGATGAACTCTGGAATGTTAAGACATGGAAGAATATTTTGGAAGGCTGCTTTGAGAGTAATAAGGTAGGAAACTTGGTGTTTTAATGTAAGGAGCCATTTTGGGTGAGATCCGGACCTGCTGGCCAAGAATTCATCATATTTGGATGGGTTTTGAACTGCTTTCGGATGCTTACCCATGTTTTCTGCCATTTTGCCATCAAACAAAGCTTTTGCACGCGTTTCCGGATCGTTTCAAGAAATATTCAAGCATTTCAGAAGATCCCCTTGAAAGCTACCCATCTTATTTCTTATAAAATTGTGCTGCGATTTGCCGGAATAAAAAATACCGATGAATAATTCGTATGTAGTACCGGCTTTTTTTATTGAAAACGAGGAAGTAGAAAATTGATTTAAATTTATCTGTGCAAAAATTTATAAAGTGGAGCTTTAAGAATTAGAAGTACTATAACATACCGATGCCTATACTTTTTTTTACAGCAAACAACAGCAAACCCCTTGATTCGACCGGAAGTTTTTTATTGTCCTTGAGTGGCCACACTGTGCGATTCCACATGAAGAGGGCATGAGTATAGCTCAAGTAATGGATCTGTCTTTGAGTCTTGGTTCAGTCGAGTATTGTGAGCTTCAAGATGAACAACGGAACCGCTTCCACCATCAACATGCGTGTCATGATTGACTGACCAACAGAAAAAGCAATCTTCAAAAAATACTTAATACAGTGATTTCCAATTCAAAAAATTAACCAACCAAAAAAAACCCGAAACCATGGAAAAGTCCGCACTTTTCATCCTTCTCCTGACTTTTTCCATCAGCATTCCAAGGGTAGAATCCAGGTCCATAAGGTAAACATAAGAACAACTCAATCGAGACCCGCTTTCTGCAACCCTGTCTTGTTTTGCAGATTTTCGGCCGAAAGCAGTGAGGAAGACGACGACTCATCGTCTTCGGAAGAGGAAAGCAGCGAGGAAGAGGTGGACGACATTGCAGCCATGAAGCACTTGAACACCTCCGAGTTGATCCGGCTTCTGAACCTGTTGGAGGCTCTGAAAAGCGGCCACATTTCAGTCAGGCAGATATCCGGA
Organism: Sabellastarte sp. h YS-2021; assembly: GCA_964017235.1. Classification (NCBI taxonomy): domain Eukaryota; kingdom Metazoa; phylum Annelida; class Polychaeta; order Sabellida; family Sabellidae; genus Sabellastarte; species Sabellastarte sp. h YS-2021. Next base: position 22,567 of record CAXHLB010000026.1, on the reverse strand, counting down.
TCGGACGCTGCCCAACTGAATTTGCTTTTGGACAAATTTGGATTTTAAAGAAACTGTACAAAAATTGGCAAAAGATTCGGCAGAGAATTTTTCGGAAACGGTTACAAAAAAGTGTCCACTACGTATACTTTTCAGTCACCGTTTCGCGCGCTACAACTGTGATTCATTTTGAGGTATTATGGGTTATAGAGTATATACTATATCAATAAATATCGTATCTGTTTATCAAAACCTTTGGCAGTAACTTTCAATTGGCACATTCTACGTAGTCGTTGTTCCGATTGGCAAAGATTCGAAAAATGCAAGAAGTTTGCGGTAAACCTTGAAGTCAAATTTGAGTTATAGATTTAAAAAGACAAATATCCTTTATCGTCGTCCACATCTGTGTTTCATTACGAGTTATGTTGTGTTATACAATGAGTCCAATGCATCAACATGAAAAAAATCGACTTTTTAAGAAATTGTTTATTTAAAATATTTAAAAGTCAAAATTTCGGGAAATAGCAATAAATTGTTTCTTTAAGATTTGAGATGGTAACTCTGTTCAAATTTAGGACTAAAACCTCTCAATGTTTTGGACAAAAATTTTGGCGCAAATGTTGCAAGGAGGACTTTTTGGTAAAACTTTATTCTGGAGCAAGTTTGGACATGTCACGCGGAGTTGGGTGATTCTCCGGTGGTCTACCAAGTGCCGGTCGACACCTCGCCGGTCGGACTTTTGCCGGTCGGACTTTTGCCGATCGCGACATTTGCCGGTCGCGACATTTGCCGGTCGCGACATTTGCCGATCGCGACATTTGCCGGTCGCGACATTTGCCGATCGCGACATTTGCCGACTGAAATTCTGCCGGTCGCGACATTTGCCGGTCGCGACATTTGCCGGTCGCGACATTTGCCGGTCGCGACATTTGCCGGTCGCGACATTTGCCGGTCGCGACATTTGCCGGTCGCGACATTTGCCGGTCGCGACATTTGCCGGTCGCGACATTTGCCGGTCGCGACATTTGCCGGTCGCGACATTTGCCGGTCGCGACATTTGCCGGTCGCGACATTTGCCGGTCGCGACATTTGCCGGTCGCGACATTTGCCGGTCGCGACATTTGCCGGTCGGGACTACTAATTACATTGAATTGAAGCCCGTGAGGGGTAGGAATATATGACGGCGCCCGTGAGGGGTAGAAATATATGACGGCGCCCGTGAGGGGTAGAAATATATGACGGCACCCGTGAGGGGTAGAAAAGTTAGGTCAGGAAAAGTTTTTTTTTTAATCCACTTAAACCAGCATGATCTTGCTCAATGCTGAAGCCCGTGAGGGGTAGAAATATATTTTGCAACAAAATTGTAGGTCTGTAGGCTTCAGTTCAATGTAATTAGAAGTCCCGACCGGCAAATGTCCCGACCGGCAAATGTCGCGACCGGCAAATGTCGCGACCGGCAAATGTCGCGACCGGCAAATGTCGCGACCGGCAAATGTCGCGACCGGCAAATGTCGCGACCGGCAAATGTCGCGACCGGCAAATGTCGCGACCGGCAAATGTCGCGACCGGCAAATGTCGCGACCGGCAAATGTCGCGACCGGCAGAATTTCAGTCGGCAAATGTCGCGATCGGCAAATGTCGCGACCGGCAAATGTCGCGACCGGCAAATGTCGCGACCGGGCAAATGTCGCGACCGGCAAATGTCGCGACCGGCAAATGTCGCGACCGGCAAATGTCGCGACCGGCAAATGTCGCGACCGGCAAATGTCGCGACCGGCAAATGTCGCGACCGGCAAATGTCGCGACCGGCAGAATTTCAGTCGGCAAATGTCGCGATCGGCAAATGTCGCGACCGGCAAATGTCGCGACCGGCAAATGTCGCGACCGGCAAATGTCGCGACCGGCAAATGTCGCGACCGGCAAATGTCGCGATCGGCAAATGTCGCGACCGGCAGAATTTCAGTCGGCAAATGTCGCGATCGGCAAATGTCGCGACCGGCAAATGTCGCGACCGGCAAATGTCGCGACCGGCAAATGTCGCGACCGGCAAATGTCGCGACCGGCAAATGTCGCGACCGGCAAATGTCGCGACCGGCAAATGTCGCGACCGGCAAATGTCGCGACCGGCAAATGTCGCGACCGGCAAATGTCGCGACCGGCAGAATTTCAGTCGGCAAATGTCGCGATCGGCAAATGTCGCGACTGGCAAATGTCGCGACCGGCAAATGTCGCGACCGGCAAATGTCGCGACCGGCAAATGTCGCGACCGGCAAATGTCGCGATCGGCAAAAGTCCGACCGGCAAAAGTCCAACCGGCGAGGTGTCAGTCGGCAGATGTCGCACAATCGATTCTCCATTGAAAGGGGGCCAGGATGCTGAAGCCTGCACAGAACCAAATATCTACGATTCATTTTTTTATAAAGTGATTCGCTAAATAAATGTGAAGAGCAACTGGAAGGTTCAAGGTGGACCCTAAAAATGTTGAATTTTCAAAGGCCATTTTAGAGGTCAAATCTGACCTTGATTTTAAGGTGACCCTACTAAAAACATCAAGAATCACTAGGCCTTTTTGAAATGGTATACTATGCTCGATTGTGCGACATCTGCCGACTGACACCTCGCCGGTCGGACTTTTGCCGGTCGGACTTTTGCCGATCGCGACATTTGCCGGTCGCGACATTTGCCGGTCGCGACATTTGCCGGTCGCGACATTTGCCGGTCGCGACATTTGCCGGTCGCGACATTTGCCGGTCGCGACATTTGCCGGTCGCGACATTTGCCGATCGCGACATTTGCCGACTGAAATTCTGCCGGTCGCGACATTTGCCGGTCGCGACATTTGCCGGTCGCGACATTTGCCGGTCGCGACATTTGCCGGTCGCGACATTTGCCGGTCGCGACATTTGCCGGTCGCGACATTTGCCGGTCGCGACATTTGCCGGTCGCGACATTTGCCGGTCGCGACATTTGCCGGTCGCGACATTTGCCGGTCGCGACATTTGCCGGTCGCGACATTTGCCGGTCGGGACATTTGCCGGTCGGGACTTCTAATTACATTGAACTGAAGCCTACAGACCTACAATTTTGTTGCAAAATATATTTCTACCCCTCACGGGCTTCAGCATTGAGCAAGATCATGCTGGTTTAAGTGGATTAAAAAAAAAACTTTTCCTGACCTAACTTTTCTACCCCTCACGGGTGCCGTCATATATTTCTACCCCTCACGGGCGCCGTCATATATTTCTACCCCTCACGGGCGCCGTCATATATTCCTACCCCTCACGGGCTTCAATTCAATGTAATTAGTAGTCCCGACCGGCAAATGTCGCGACCGGCAAATGTCGCGACCGGCAAATGTCGCGACCGGCAAATGTCGCGACCGGCAAATGTCGCGACCGGCAAATGTCGCGACCGGCAAATGTCGCGACCGGCAAATGTCGCGACCGGCAAATGTCGCGACCGGCAAATGTCGCGACCGGCAAATGTCGCGACCGGCAAATGTCGCGACCGGCAAATGTCGCGACCGGCAGAATTTCAGTCGGCAAATGTCGCGATCGGCAAATGTCGCGACCGGCAAATGTCGCGATCGGCAAATGTCGCGACCGGCAAATGTCGCGACCGGCAAATGTCGCGATCGGCAAAAGTCCGACCGGCAAAAGTCCGACCGGCGAGGTGTCGACCGGCACTTGGTAGACCACCACTATGCTCATGTTTGATGCTTGGTTCTCTAGATAGGTTTGACTTTGTTGAAACAAGGTTTTTCTCATTTATATTAAGATTTTGAAGTTAAAATGAAGCGAAATGGCAACACATACGTTCTCTAAAGTGGCCTCATCGAAAAGCATGGATTTGGGGGGCCCAAAAAGCCTCGTTTTTGACTTCAGAAGGCACACGAGTAGGTGGCACGTGCGAGAGTAAATTGCGTACAGATTAGCCGAACAAAGGTCCAACTAAAAATAAACACTCAATATAAAATTCGTCAGCGAAAGAAAGGTTTTTTTTTTATTTTATTCTAAAAAATGCTACCGGATCAATTGCATAAACATGACGGTATTTCAATCAAAAGATATGAGTGCTTCTGACGGAGCTTCGGCCGGTGCTCCCGGCATCGGCTGTCCGGTGGGGGCCGTCTGTTGCGGCGGGGCCGTCTGTGGAGGAGGTTGTCCCATGCCACCGCCGCCCATCATTTGAGGAGGTTGCATGTCGTGTTGAGGCATTCCCGTGTAAGCCATGGGCGCCTGGGGTCCCGGCGGAAGCGCAGCCCCAACCTGCTGCATGTTGAACGCATCCGGAGCACCGGGAGCCATCATGGGAGCTCCGGCTTGCGGTGGGGCCATGTAGCCCTGGTAGGGCGGCATGTACTGGGGCACGGCTGCCGGATACATGGTCGGTTGGCCAGAAGTGGGAGCGCCGTAAGGTTGTTGCTGCATCTGCATCATGTACTGTTGTTTGGCTTGCTCTTGTCTCAACTTCATCTCTCTCTCTTGCTCCTGCATCCTCTGGAGAGCAATTTGGCGCTGGTATTGAAGATACTCTTGTTTCTTTTTTCTCATCACTTCCAGTTTCTCTCTCATTTGAATTTGTCTCAAGCGTTCGGCTTCTTCGGCCTCTCTTCGCTTGCGTTCGCGTTCCTCTTCTCTCAGAGCGTCCAAGGCGGCTCTGGCGTCCTTCACCTGAGCTATTTTGTCCTGCAATCCCTCGTAATACACGCGCTTGTCCTCCTGGTCCTGTATATGCTTCAAAAGCTTGGAATGCATCGCCATCGTATTCATGAACAACGTCTGCACGGAAGAGTCATTGGTGATGCTGCGTCCGCGGCTGGAATTGGACTTCATTCGGTTGACAAAGATCTCCACTTGCGTCTTCAACGTCGTCACAAACTCGTCCAGTTCTGGGTCCTGAGTTCTGCCCACTAGAGGCTGTTGTTGTACCAACAACGGTGGGTGATCTTCTTTGTTTAATGACACTTTGACTTCCTTGAATCCCTCCGCTTTTTCCTTCTCTTTTTGCTCCCAATAATCACGGTTTAAATACCTCATTAACTCCGGGCTGATGTCCTCGGTTTTGCTCCCGTCTTTGGTCTGAAAAATGTGTGTTTGGATGGTGTTTCTTTTAAAGCATTCAATTTAACATTTACCTCTTCAACCTTGGGACTAGAATACGATTGCAATTGGCTCCTTTTCTTGGCATCTTCCTTGGCTTGAGCCTCGGATTGGGACAAAGCGATGGCCAACTGAAGCTCTTCCTCTTCCTTCAACTCTTCGTCGGTTTTGCCGGACTTTGGCGGCGGTGCTTGAGACTGCGACATGATGAACAGAGTATGTATTCAGTGTGTTTTTTAAAAAGAAAAGTAACGCGTCATTCCTTTCCACTGTCAGCTGTTGTTTGCCCCCTACCTTCTCGGCCTATTCTGTGACTCACGCTATGCGTACTACAAAGGAAGTTTAACCATGGGCAATCTCTCACCTGTTGAGCTAAAGACGATGCTAAATATTCCGCAGGCAAATCGCTGTCTGAAGACATGAGGTCGGCACGTTTCACGGTCTTGCTTGGAGATGAATTAGCACTGTCTTTAGAGCCGTATTGATCAAAGCAAGAGTCACACACTCGCACCTATTTTTATATTAAAAAGAACTTTAAAATCTATTCGAAATGAATATGTTGATCTTACTTCTCTTTCGATGCCAAATTTCGGCAAAGGGCAACTCTTCGAAGAACACTTTCCGCAAAAGACTTGTCCGCAGGCCCGGCAGTGGTGCTGGCGCGTCACCATGCCAAATTGCGTTCGGCAACGGTGACAGACTTCGCCTTCGGCCCATTCGGGCGCGTTGTCGGCCTCGTACATGGCCTCGGCCTCTCTCACCGGGGGAAACTGCCAACCCTCCACTTTCATCAGGTCCAGCGTGTCCTGCAAACGACGCTTGTAAGGTTTCTCGATTTACATAGACGAGAGAAGGGTGTTTCTTTACCGTGACGATGCGGTACTTTTGCGACGAGCGAAAGTTCATGCCCCACGTTTGAAGCATTTCCAACAACTTGTTCTTGATGTTGTCCTGTTTCGAGTGCTTGATCAAGTCGCGCATCTCTTCCATGAACCCCTTGGTGGCGACTTCGTCGTGGACCAAGGAGCCGCAGTTTTTAACGCATGACTCCATCACCTTTCGTGATAATCCTCTTTTAATGAAAAGGCTTTTTTGACAGGCAAAAGTGGACTCACCTCCAGTGCAAACATGACGACGTGAGGGTTTTCGTGGTAAAACTTCTTCTTGATGGCCGCCACTGCATATTTGGGCATCGTTTCACCGCTGCGGATCGAATCGCATATCCCCATGATGCTGTTCCAGTCTGTTTCGAGCAACAAATTGGACGTTGCCTTGTCCAGGAGACGGTCGAAAGATCCGGACGATCGAAACATGATCGATGGCACGCTTCACTTTTAACGATTTAAGAGTTAAAAAGGCCGAAAAAAGGCTGGTTTTATTCGACAGATGCGGCCGCCTCCATAAGCTGCCAGTCAAGGTTTGTTGAACCAAGGTTAACAGTTCATGTCAAATCATTTTTACGAATATAACAATAAATGCCTCTGACTGAACTAAGATGATAAATCGTCGATATTTGTTTGGAGGACTCTAAAAGATAAGATATTGAAACGGCGGGAAATACAAAAAAGAAACCTCCAAAAAATATATCTTTATTCTTCATTCTACTATTTATTAAATCATTTTAAGGTAATGAGAGGGATAGAAACCCTTTCTCCCAATGCTGTCCTGAACTCTCCACCAATCTGATCCCGGCTTGGACTCCAAGACAGTGACGATTTGGCTTTTGTCCAGAGTTACTTCCTTGGAGTTGGCCTTTTTGACGTAATCAAAGACCACGATGGCCTTGGGTTGGTTGTTCGATGCAGTCACGCCAGGTGGGGGTGGTGCCGGTGCTTTGTCGTAAAATCCTTTTCTTGAATTGGAAGCTGTAGAGCTGAACGACGACGTGGAGTGGAAACTACTGTAAGTTCCGCTGTCACCAATCACTGGCCCGTCGCTGTGATATTCAGACGACGGAGGCGTCCCCCGGCTGCCGCTGCTGTCGTCATTGAAACCATTCAAGCTGAAGTACTCATTGTTATCCACTGCGTTGTCTGAAAAGTAGGAAGTAAAAAGATCTCAAGTCATAGAAAAGCCTTTGAAAAAAACTTTGAAAAAGCTATTAAAAACGCCTTAAACAGCCTTAAGAAGCATTTAAAAAGCTTTAAAAAGCCTAAAAAAGCTTAAAGCAGCCTTTAAAAAGCTTTAAAAAGCCTAGAAAAGCTTTAAAAGCTTTAAAAAGCCTAAAGAAGCTTTAAAAAGCCTTATAAAGCTTTAAAAAGCCTTAAAAAGCCTTTAAAAAGCTTTTAAAAATCCTTTAAAAAGGCCATTAATAGGCCTTTAAAAACGTTTAAAAAGCCTTTAAAAAGCTTAAAGAAGCCTAAAAAAGGCTTGGAAAAGCCTAAAAAGCTTTGAAAAGCCTAAAAAGCTTAAAAAAGCCTTTTAAAAAGCTTCAAAAGGCCTTACAGCTTAAAAAAGGCTTTAAAAAGCAATTTTAAAAAGCCGATGAAGCTTTAGAAAGTCTCAATTTACTCTTGACTCCGTTGAAGGTTGGTGTTGCCAGCGGAGGTGCTGGAATGTTCCTGTTTTCCATGAACCTTGGGTTGTTGTTGGATATCAACATGGCTGAAGCCGGTCTGTTGTAAGTTTGATGTGCGTACTGTAGCAGCCTGGGCGGCTTTTTCGGCCGGATGTGGTGTTCCAAGCGGGGTGTATCTGGCATCATGAACCTGGCTGGCAAAGTGGCCGGATATTCCCCTGGCAGAGACGCCATGCTGGCCGTGTATTGACTAGAAGTATTCATGTAGATGGAGGGAGTCTCGGTCCGGTTGTACGTGATCGGGGTCGACGAAGTCGGAGTCACAATCAGGCTTTGAGTGTCCATAGGTTTCTTCGTTCCCAAAGAGACTTCCGTATCGAATGCCGCTCTCCCCATTCCAACTGAAGACGACGTCGGTTGCGCCTGGAACTCGATGGGCTCCGGACGTTTTGATCCGGTGCCGTGGTCCTCGATAAACTTGGCCATGGTGTCGTTGAGATTGCATGACTCCAGATAAGACCTAACTTCTTCTGCAGAGTCGTCATCAGCCACGCTTGTGATGGACGTTATGTTGGCCAACCTCCACAACGAATCCCGAGAGACGGCCAACCTTTCCTCTTCCAGTTCTTGGAACAAGTTCATCGATTTCTCAGTCTCAATCTCCCAAAGTCGTCTTGCGTCTTCCACGCTGATAACGGTGGACTTGTAGTGCGATTCTGCGATGTCCAGAGATTGCTTCGCTTTCACATATTTGGAGTGGGCCTGAAAGCATTCGAGAAATGCATCGCAGCAGTCGATAAATTTCTCCAGAATTTTACAAGTCCATTTTTTGAGCAAATAAATCAAAATCCTTTCCCAGTGGGGGAAAGGATTCTGAACCAACACGAAAAATGATCGTTGGTCAGCACTGATTCGTGTTCAAGCATGTGTACACTACGATTTCCAGTTCAGAGCTTTTCAGATTTATTACTTTAGGCTAAAATAATCAATTTTTTTCGGGAGACTTTAAGCTGCTTACAACTACTGGTTAAGGAAACGAATTGCAAAAAAGCAAAGCAGCTTTTGTAGGGTTTATACAGTGTGTTCCCCAGTAAAGGCTACAGAACTATTATATTTCTTCAACCAATGTACTTATGACCTTTTTTTGACCATTCAACAGCCCATTGAATTGTACGTTTTGACACGAAATTCTAAAATTTTAAATTGAGGCTACTACCAAAGAGTTGAAATCTTTTTTAGTGGGGTTTGCATCATAGGTGAGCAAGGGGGGGTCAGGGGGGGTTCTACCCCGTCTGAAAATTTTTTATGACCCCCCTCTAAGATTCAAAATGACCCCCACCCCACAGAGGGCTGGGATGTTATCATAGAAAAAATTTTGGTACTATTTTTTTCACGTCAACTTTGAGTTCAACTTATGAATAGAAATCGTGCCAAATTTTACATCAATCAGACGACTCTAAGTACCCGTAATATTTAATTTTTGTTGGTTTTTTTGAAGAAAAAAATATTTTTTCGCTTTTTTCTACTTTTTTCAAAAAATGAAAGGCTTACTTTGAATTGAAATTGTGACCAAACAAAGCACTTTCATGGAAAACCTATTTGACAAAATTTTTTAAGGTGATTATCCTCTTTCCAAAAAACTTTAAAACTTGCAGCCACTTACATCCAGTAAAAAGTTATGATGGTTCAAAGATGATCACTCGAAAAATTTTGTTGCTGTACTTTGACCTAAAAATTCACCAAGAGGCCGCAAGAGGCCGCAGATCCCATGCACATAGGCTGAAAGGTGAACTTATTGAGAGTCTAAAACACACACCAGTTGCCGTTGGAAATTTGCGGAAAATGATTCAGGGGCAATAATTGCCTTAAAGTCTTGTTTTTTAATACAAAGGATGCTTCTTTTTCAACTGAAAAGTCAGTTGTCACTTGAAGAAAACCAAAAATTTTGATGGCCAGAGAGTTGGTCTTACATAAAACCCTTATATTAAGACCATGAACATGCAAATCAGTGCAGTTTTAAGGCGTTAGAAAGTATGATGAAAAAATATTTTGTTTAAAAAGAATCCTTCGAAATATTTGCAAAAACATTTTTTTACTTTAGGTCATTTTCCGCCAAATTTTGGTCAAGCAAATTCCATCATTAGCTTCAAGAACCAACTTATACGATGTTTTAAAGTCTTTAGAAGCCTTTATTTGGATTTAAAAGTTGGACCATGCTATGATCCTATGAACGGGTCTCACAGCCCACTGTGCACCCCCTCAGAAATGGCTTTTGACCCCCTATAAGATTTTGAGCTGGCGACGTTTGTTTTTTTAGAAAAGACATAAAAAATTTGGCCCAGAAAAAAAAAATTTCGCCGGCTTATGCCGGCACCAGTTCTTGGCCAAAGAGGGCCAATTCAGCCATAAATTTTTAGCGTGGGACCCCCCTGATCCCCTCTGTTTTAAATTTTTTATGACCCCCCTCTAGCAAAAAAATCTTTTGACCCCCCTCTAGAAATGACGACCTTGCTCACCCTATGGTTTGCATTAATTAATACTTGTAGTATGCATGAATTTTTGATTTAATTTGTCTTAAGAGAGCAGTAATATTCTTAATAACAAAATTTCAAAAAAGTCGTCCACCGATATAAATTTCAAACAGAAAATTTTCATGGTAAAAATTGGTCAATCAAAATTAAATTTCTACCATAGATAGGTTTTGAGAGTGGCTAAAAATTTTATATAGTAAGAGCACTTTTTGATTAAGTTGTCCCTTTTAGAGTTAGAGGAACTTTTTAAAATTGCAAAATTCAAAAATCCAAATTTTGGAAAAATCAAAACCCCACGTAACTTTTTTGTCTTTCAAACTACAGAATCCATTCATAGTACATTTATAGAATCGTCTCATCAAACTGTGATTATAAGATGAGGTTAGAATTCTGAGATTGCCACGAGTTTGGGCTCTACTATAGAGCTCAATTTAGCCTTTACTGTGGAACACACTGTACTACTATAGCATATTACTACAAGCACCTTTTCAGCTTCTCTTGATGTTTTCCCAGACCTGGCAATTTCTTGATGATATTGTTGATTGCAAACGACTTCATCTCTGCATCTACTTTCGTAAACTCGTCTTGCATCCTGCGACCTTTTCCATTGTAGTTTGAGACTTTGTTGGTGCCCTCTGAAAAAGGCAAATAGAAAAGTTTTCAGTGGATGCAACAGCAACATCTGTCATACTCTTACCGTATCACGTCCTCCTTCGTCCTGCGCTTCTCGCGGTAGTTTTCGTTCAAATCCAATATCTTATTCATCTCCAGCACCAATTGATCCGCAGCATTGATGTGTGCCAATCCGGACATTTCGGTGTGAGTCTTGATAGCTTCCCAAATTGGTCTAAAATTACTGTAACTTTACAGTGATATTTAACAACAGAAAAAACACTTACTCATCTTTGAGGACAAAAGTCTTGGACAGCTTGACCAAGCTTTTGCCCAAATGGTCTTCAATGGCAGCACTGAAAGGGAAAGGGTGATGGTCAAAATGCTGCAGAATGATTGGCGGTTCTTTTGAAGTTAATGTATGCAAAAGGCCTTCACGGTCATGCATCTGGTAGTTGCGTTGTTAAGCATCGCCAATTCAAACGTGATCAGAATTACTTATACGAAGTTTTACAACAAAGATTTATTCCGCTTTCACGTTTGAAGGAGACACACAAAAAGCACAAGACTCAGCAGAAACTACTACTTCCTCCTTTTCAAAAAAAATTTCCGGTCGACTTTGACGACGAATTAAAAATCGGAGACGTCAGATACGATGATATAACTAAAATAACAATTAAAGTACAACTCTTTTGACGTTTACCATATGAAATAAAACTTTGCTCAAAAATGAACCGTTTCTGAGTAATCGGCGATTCAAAAAAGGTTGTTTTTTGAAAAAAGTGCGAACAAAAACAGACTTTTTGCTACCCGACCACCTTTTTTAAATCGCTGATAAATCATAAACGGTTCCTTTTTGAGGAAAGTTACACTTCATATAGTAAACGTCAAAAGAGTTGTACTGTAATTGTTGTTTAGGTCAAATGTTTGTATCTGACGCCTCCGATTTTTAATTCGTCGTCAAAGTCAAACCGGATATTTTTTTTGTAAACGAGGAAGTACTATACTATAGAAGATATTCTCACCGAAAAGTTATATTTTGTCGATGTATAACTTCAGGGCATCAACTTGAAGAATGCAGAAAAATATAAAGGCTTACCGTTGCTTGATAAACTCCGAGTACTCTTTCAAAATTGATCGACCCTCCTTTAATCTTCGTGTGACCAGCTCCCAACCATGAAAATTTCCAACATCCTCATTCTGTGTAAGAAAAAACAACCGTCAAGTATGTCACAAACAGATCCAATTTCGTGGCTCTTAAATGCAAGAAAAAGGGCCTTGCAATGCATACACATCCCCTCCATTTGGGCGGTTTCAAAAATGCATCACACAAAAGTTTTCTTACCCAAAAGCTATCCTCGAATCTGGAATCCATTGGTGAAATATTGACAGGAATTATTGATGTTTCGACACGAGTGTTCGGTACCAACATCTCTCAAACCATAGTCCTTAAAATGTACGCTAAAAGGAAGTCCAATCGAAGCCCAATTTACGCTCAGGTCACACACGAGTGAGCGCGCAGGCACAGTGAATGCTACAGGTTTTTCTCTCATACGCAGAGACGTCAAGTCAGCCCAAAGAGAAATTCGAGGAGGAACACCAAAAAAAAAACCCCTCTGCCACCGCTGCTGCTGCGTCGTCATCGCGGACTCGTACATACATTCACTCAGAAATCGCATGCCTATTTCCAAACCAAGAATTTCTTCTTCCAGCTGCATACTAAAAAAAAAAGTTTTGCACTGAAAGAACATCACTGGAGGCCAGACAAGCGGCAAATGAGTTGCAAAAATAACACTTATTCCCTTCGTTTAATCTGACAACGGCACACAATGGCTAAACATGCATGCATTTGGCATGATTTAGGAGCGTACATATGTTTAAATGTGTAGCCACAACAATAGTACCATGCTCTCTTCATTCCTTAAACTTCGAAGGGAATGAACTTTGGTGCCACAAATGGTGGGAAAATTGCAGCTCGTCTATAATAGTACAGTCCTGATCTTTTATTTCGGTCGGTCGAAATATCTTGGCTCCGGTTGGTTGTATCGAAAAACTAAGGACACTTTATGAAGTCCAACTTCTCGCGACCTTCAAGATTCAACAACTGGATCTCCACTATAAACAGTACCAGAAAAAAGTTAAAAAGACCAAATTAAGAACATCCCAAACGGCATCCTAAAAAGGGCACTCTTCACCCCGGTGATATCTTGGGTTTCTAGCAATCATTATGAAATATTAATTCTTCATTAGGTATTTTTATGAGCAAATAAACAAAGAAAAAACTTGCTAAAATGTACCACGGTGATTGCAGAATCAATCAAACAGGTCAATTTTGATGACCTCTTTTTGACAGCAATTTTCGCACAGTAAAAGAGATATTTGGTTGAAACCAACTATACCAGAGAAATTTAACATCTTTTGGGAATAAGATGAGCAAAAAATGTTGCAATTATCTTTGACTGTTTTCAGACACGAAAGAAACACTTTCGCCTGGTCAGCGAGTTTTTTCGCTCTCAACTTTATTTAACAAAAGTTTCTCCCAGAGACCTATGTAAAACATGGCTCAGTAGAAGCGGAATGGGTCGTTTAATATAAGAAAGTGGCCTTAGTTTTTCGATAAGGCCAACCGGAGCCGAGATATTTTGAAGTGACCCAAATAAAAGATTTGGACGGTACTCTGAGAAACCCTACAATTCCCTCCTGCTTTTGGCAGCATCAGCGTTTATTCAGTAATATATATTCTCCTGTTGCTTTCCATTTCGTCACAGCCATACTAATGTCACAGTAGGAGTAGCAGAGCAAAAAAGTAATTTAAGGTACCCTACGGATGTTTACTATGTGTATAGTAATACGCGTGCAGTTAATTAACAAGGATTTCCATTTTCCAACCTGACCATGAGAGGAGAGAAAAAAAAGGGGAAAGCCAAGGTTGACTTAACTTTTTTGTGACTTGCATTAAGTACTTTTGACCTCTTACATCATCTCTTAAACATCTTTATCCAGAACTCAACGATTTACGGTTATTTTTATGGTTGTTTGACGGTAAACCTTACTTTTTTTGACGGCAAGAGAAGAATAGGCACACAGTCTACTGTAATGTGAAAGTGAATCTAAAAGATTCCATATATTTCAGCATCAAACTTTTTTTACGAGAAAATCTACGAGAAAACGTTCACTTGAAAGCATCTGAAGGGGTTGACATTTCTGCGATTTCAGCCACTTCGGTGAAAGTTGTGGCAGCCCGAATCATCTGTTGCAACATTGCCGATTGAACAGACAATTGGTGAAACAGAGTCTCCATGATCCTTCTGTTTGTTTCGGTCAGAGTCTCCAATTGAGCGTGAAATTTGAACAGCTCCAAGTGTCTTCAATTGGAGTGGGGGGTCGTTGGGATGAAGCTTGAAACTGTTGCGAAACGTATGGAACTGAAGGCTGGATTTATTTGTCCACCGTTTTTGTAAAGGAGACTGCTTTCATCTTCCAGAACTTGAAATGGGGACAGCAGAGACATTGACTCGGGTTGAACAAAGTCCAGGGTGCCCAAAAAAAGTGGAAAGCCAAGGTTGACTTAACTTTTTTTATGACTTGCATTAAGTACTTTTGACCTCTTGCATCATCTCTCAAACATGTTCAACCAGAACTCAACCATTTACCGTTATTTTTATGGTTGTTTGACAGTAAACCTTGCCTCCTACAATGCCTTTGAGAGAGGAATAACCCGAAGTGAATCTAAAAGATTTTACTATATTTCAAACTTTTTTTACGAGAAAATCTCTTAAAATGTTCACTTGAAAAGCATCTGAAGTGGTTGACATTTCTGCAATTTCAGCCCACTTCTGTGAAAGTTGTGGCAGCCCGAATCATCTGTTGCAACATTGGCCGATTGAACAGACAATTGGTGCAACAGAGTCTCCATGATCCTTCTGTTTGTTTCGGTCAGAGTCTCCAATTGAGCGTGAAATTTGAACAGCTCCAAAGTGTCTTCAATTGGAGTGGGGGGTCGTTGGGATGAAGCTTGAAACTGTTGCGAAATGTATGGAACTGAAGGCTGGATTTATTTGTCCACCGTTTTTGTAAAGGAGACTGCTTTCATCTTCCAGAACTTGAAATGGGGACAGCAGAGACATTGACCCGGGTTGAACAAAGTCCAGGGTGCCCAAAAAAAGTGGAAAGCCAAGGTTGACTTAACTTTTTTATGACTTGTATTAAGTACTTTTGACCTCTTGCATCATCTCTTCAAACATGTTCAACCAGAACTCAACCATTTACCGTTATTTTTATGGTTGTTTGACGGTAAACCTTGCTTCCTACAATGCCTTTTGAGAGAGGAATAACCCGAAGTGAATCTAAAAGATTTTACTATATTTCAAACTTTTTTTTACGAGAAAATCTCTTAAAATGTTCACTTGAAAGCATCTGAAGTGGTTGACATTTCTGCAATTTCAGCCACTTCTGTGAAAGTTGTGGCAGCCCGAATCATCTGTTGCAACATTGCCGATTGAACAGACAATTGGTGCAACAGAGTCCATGATCCTTCTGTTTGTTTCGATCAGAGTCTCCAATTGAGCGTGAAATTTGGACAGCTCCAAAGTGTCTTCAATTGGAGTGGGGGGTCGTTGGGACGAAGCTTGAAACTGTTGCGAAACGTATGGAACTGAAGGCTGGATTTGCCCACCGTTTTTTGTAAAGAAGACTGCTTTCGTCTTCCAGAACTTGTAATGGGGACAGAGGAGACGTCGACTCGGGTTGAACAAAGTCCAGGGTGCCGATGACGACTTCTTCTGTGGGATGTGGAGCGTCGATGGCCAAATTGGTCAAATGATCGAGAGCCTGTCTGCTTTCTTCCAAGGCTTCCTCTGAATCTTGTGTATACGATTGAGCATTCTCTTCCACACCGTTTAACTTGGACAAATGATTGGCTAAAACCAGTTGAGGATACTTGGCAGTCTCGTCCGTCCTCTGAGGGAAGACTTGCAGGGGATCTGAAGGCGTTTCTTCCGTCATGGAATCGTGAAGCACGACTGCAGAGGAGTACTTTCGGTTGCCGTTGCCAAACGTGACTCTGTTGGACACCACTGGACGTTTGGATGGGCTACGAGATCTTGCCGTGGCTGCGACGATGCCTGACCTCTTGACCAAGCTTGTAGGTGATAAATACTCTGTTGTTGACGTTGCTGTGATTGTTTTTGTCGTTGTTGTTCCTGTTGTTGTCTTTGTTGTTGTTTCTGTTGTTGTCTTTGTTGTTGTTGTTGTTGTTGTTGTTGTTGTTGTTGTTGTTGTTGTTGTCTTTGTTGTTGTTGTCGCTGTTGTTGTCGTGAAAGCTGTCATGGTACTCGTGTTTGGAGTCGAAAACGCAGTTAAAAACCACTCTGGATACTTCAGCAAACATCACGATTGTAGAGCAAAGTTTGTGAAGTGATTCCAAGATATCAAACCATAGGTGAGCAAGGGGGGTGCTACCCCTCTAGAAAAAAAATATGACCCCCCTAGCATTCAAAATGACCCCCACAATAACAAAAATGTGTCCCCCTTAAGTTGATTTTTTATGACCCCCCTAGCAAAAAATTTAATGACCCCCCTCTAGTAGCTCCAAAGGGCTTGCACACCAATGTATCAAACCAATGTTGGGTACAGATAAAGAAGAAAAAGTTTTTGTACTATTACAAATTCCCAAATGCCACCAACAGTTGACCTCATTTCTCAGTGGATTTGAATTTAGAAAGCAGACTTGGACACAATAGAATGCATTAAATGGAAAGCAGAAGAATATTGTTATCCTCTTTTTAAATCAAATATCTGCCTTCTAAAGAATGGTTTCTCAAAGAAGAGAAAAAGTGCCCTTAAATTCCGGCTCAAAAGTGATGATTAAATGCCTTCCATAACCTTTTTAATATATATAGTATATAAATGCCTATTTAGAAGGGCTTCTGGTTTTTCCCCCTTTTCGTTAATTCAATTGTGCAGCTGCAATCGTGATGTGTTCCTGTGTTGTTTGTGCTGAAGTCGAAGATTCGATTAGGTCAAGGCTGCTTTGGGTGGTGGCAGCAGCGGTTTGATCCTCGGAATTACTCCCTAGGGATGTCAGAGTGGTACTAGTAGTTGTAGTGGGCTGCCGCCGCCGCTTGGGACCAGTTGATTCTTTTTTCGAAATCCATGGCCACTCAGGGACTGTCTCCTTCAGTTTGTCCAGTTTCTTCATGATGGACTTTTTCTGGTTCACTTTTTGCTTGGGCAAAATCTGCCACCAGGCAGTCGGTTGCTCAGTGGCGTCTGAATGCTTGGACAACGTCAGGCTGTTCAGGGGGACGTAGCCGACCTTTCCCTCCCTGTTTACCCAAGTAGTAATGATTATAGTACATGAAGAAAAGTTGTCCTACTACTACTCACCTTCCCATAGAATCAAAGTCCAAAACTTTTGGCGAGAACTCATCTCTGGCAGTAACAAGGTTAGCTTTGTTAAGATAAGGCTTGAAAGGCTCATGTTGTCGTGGCGAAAACTTTGGAATGCCAATGATGCCATGGCGTGAATTAGTAGCTTCTTCTGCAACTTGAAGTTGTTACAGTCTGGACCATTTATTTCGGTCACTTCAAAATATCTCGGCTCCTGTTGGTCTTATCGAAAAACTAAGGTTACATTATTATGTCTATCGGCCATTCCGCTTCTACTGAACCATATTTCAGCTCTCTATGTAGGAGAAACTTTTGTTAAATAAAGTTGAGCGCGAAAAAATTCGCTGACCAGGTGAAAGCGTTTCTTTCGTGTATGAAGACCGTCAAAGAAATTGCAAAATTTTTTGCTCATCTCATCCCCAAAAGATGTAAAATTTCTCTGGTATGGTTGGTTTCAGCCAAAAATCACGTTTACTGTGCGAAAATTGCTGTCAAAAAGAGGCCATCAAAATCGACCACTTTGATTGATTCTGCAATCACCGTGGTACATTTCAGCAAGTTTTTTCTTTGATATTTGCTCATAAAAATACCAAATGAAAAATTAATATTACATAATGATTGTTGTAAACCCAAGAAATCATGGGGTGAAAAATGCCATTTTCAGGGTACGGTCTACGTAGTAGGATTTTTTGAGCTTTGGTCTCTGTAACTTTTTTCTGGTACTGTTTGGTGGAGATCTATAGTTGTTGAATCTGAAAGGTCTCGAGAAGTTGGACTTCATAAAGTGCCCTTAGTTTTTTGATACAACCAACCAGGGCCGAGATATTTCGACCGACCGAAATAAAAGGTCCTGACTGTACTACATAGTATAGCAACATCATGTATATAAAACGAACACTTTTTTTCTCACAAAGGAAAAAAGTTTGTCGATGGGAAAAAGAATCCCAGGAAAAATTTTTAAGAGATTTTTTTTATTTCATTTCTATGTTGAAGTCTGGGTTTTTTTAAGGAGCCCATTGCAAAAACTGCATTCTTTTTTTAAAGTCCGTCAACAACTGAAACAAGGCAGGTAGTAACGGCTGAAAAAATGTCACACAGATGTATGTATATAAATATATACTATACATACCTCCCCGACAGATAAAAAGTACGGTTCGACTTTGACGACGAATTAAAAATCGGAGACGTCAGATACGATAATATGACCTAAATAACAATTAAAGTACAACTCTTTTGACGTTTACCATATAAATGTAACTTTCCTCAAAAATGAACAGTTTATGAGTAATCAGCGATTCAAAAATAAAGATGGTCGGGTAGCAAAAAGTCCGTTTTTGGCAAAAAGTGTGCAGAAATTGCTTAATAAAAACGGACTTTTCTCAAAACAGTGCATTTTGAATCGTTGATAACTCATAAACGGTCCATTTTTGTGCATAGTTAGTATGTTTCATATGGTAAACGTCAAAAGAGTTGTACTTTAATTGTTGTTTGAATCAAATGTTTGTATCTGACGCCTCCGATTTTTAATTCGTCGTCAAAGTCAAACCGGATATTTTTATTGCAAAAGAGGAAGTATTTATAAAGAGAGAGAGAGAGAGAAAAAAAGGGGCAAACTTTTCAAGACAGTTTTTTGTGACATTTCTGCTGTCATATTTCGTTAAGACGTGTGTAGTATACGACTCACAAAACAGATGAGAAAAAAACCAATATTCGCAAAAAAATATATTTCATTTGTTGAGGATGTATACATTCAACTTACCGTCAGTTCTGATGAGTTTGAAACTTATTGTACTTTGCATGAAAGCAAGACAATAAGCCACTGTCACTGCCTTTAGACTCGCCATTTTTTTAAACCATGTTTTCTGGGTCACTTTTTTGTTGTTGAGTAACTGCTTCAGGAGACCAACTATAAATGTAGAAACACCGTTTTGTTTCTCCAAGAGGCAGGTTATAATGGCGTGTGTAGTACGCAATCATCATGTGCACTCCCGCTCCATCCACACTCTGCCAATTTCTCTCAGTGTAGTAAACGCTCCGTTGTTTTCTCATCCCGCATTCTGTCTCGATACTTTGAAAGTAGGTGGGGTTAAAAAAAGGGAGAATTATTTTTGTATCCCCTTTTTTGTCTTCCCAATTGTTTTCACGACGGTTGTGTTGCACTTTGCCGTAAAAAAATCGTGATGTTCGCTCAAATAATCCTTACGTCGAAGAAAGAGTGAAAAAAAATTATTCTTCTCGTCGAAGTTGCCAAAGAAGTCTTATGATTCTCACGCCATTTTAGTATAGACTATATAGTTGGTCTGAACCGTTACAATAATAACCATGGCATATGGTGGTATGGTCTTTAATTGGCAACATCGTTAACGCTGTCTCAGTATTAAATATCTTCTACCACAATACGTACATAGTGTAGAACTGAGGCGTTGACAAAAAAGAGAAAACATTGCAGTCTACTACTATATTCGCGCTCTGTCACGGTCCATTTGTTTTGTGTGTGGAAAAGTGACGGTAAGTTTACTGTCGTTTTGCCGAGACAACTACTACTATTCCACACATTTGTTGCCTTTTCCCATATTTTTTCCCTCTTCCACTTCTAATCATTTTAAAGAGAGATAACAGACTCTCATCAAATGAGAATAAACTTTTTTCTGCTGCACAAAAATATCACTCTTTCTTCTTCAAGTTCCTTCTCTTCTCCTCTTGCAAAAAGAGCCTCGTGAAGGATGATATAGTAGCCAAGCAATTTATCTATCGACACTTTTCTATAGTAGAAGCAACAAGGTCTTTTACTAAAAAGACGTTTGAACTCTCTCTTTTTAGTACTATAGTGTAAAAAGACGTATAGACTATAATGTCTTGCTGAATAAGCTTTCGAGTACTACTACATCAACGCTTGTAAACCTACTTCTCCTCTCTAAAGATGGAAAAATCAAGATTCTGCTCTTTCTCTTTTATGGAGGAAACGGATTATACATATAAAAATGTTGCCATAATATAAAATATTGGATAAGGATCAAGCTTGATGATGCCATACAGTAAGACTATAGTGTACAGTTTACAAACAGCCAATGACAAGAGTTCATACTACTATATCTTGTTTGATCAAACGTTTTGCTTAGTAAGCAATCTCTTCAAAGTAAAGGAGAATCGATCTTATCCCCAATAGACAGAGAAAAATGAAGAATCGAGATGCAGCAGAAAAACTCTCCTCAAATGACTGAAAAAACTGCAACAAGATCCAGTCAGACCTCATCCCATCTGTCTCGCGTCAGTCACAATGATGGCTGTGTTTTTTTTTAGGTACGAGACGGTAACCCTGCTCCTACTACTACATAGAACAGCTCAAATTAAGGCCAACTACGTAGTAGTAACACCTCGCAATGATTTGGACAAAAAATGACGAAAAGGTTGATTTTCTTTGTAAAAATCAAAAATAACATTTTAAGTTAGAGCTTGTCTGAACATGTCACGCGGAGTTGCGTGATTCTCCTTTTAAAGGGGTCAGGGTGCCGAAGCCTGTCCAGAACCAAGTATCTACGATTCATTTTTTATTAAGTGATTCACCAAATAAATGTGAAGAGTGCCTGGAAGGTTCAAGGTGCACCCTATAAATTTTGAATTTTCAAGGCCATTTTTAGAGGTCAAATCTGACCTTGATTGTAAAAAGGCCCTTGTAAAGACATCCGGCGTCACCAGACCTTGGTCTATTGGTATACCAAGCCTATGTTTGATGCTTATGTCCTGAGATATGTTTGACTTTGTTGAAAAAAGTCACTCCTAATTTATTTATATTAAGATAATTGAAAGCTGCTATTTTTTTAGGGTCTATCTAACCTTTTTAGGGGGGTAGAGGAGGTATTTTTTTTTAACTAATCGAGACTCCTCTCCGTATTTTGGAATGAAAAATCTTCCATCTCTTTTTCTTATTTCTCTCGAGGGACGACGCGTTTACTACTACGCAGAGGTGGTGGCAGCGCTTCTCCTCCTCCTTTCTTTCTTAAAGCCATTTTTACCGATTTGGAGCAAGTTAGGGGTCAGGAAAAGTTTCTTTAAACTAAAAAATCAGCTCCCGCCAGGGGTAGAAAAACCCCGTGAGGGGTAGTATAAGTCTTTCTGGCACCCGTGAGGGGTAGGAAAAGTCTTTAAGTGAAACCCGTGAGGGGTAGGAAAAAAATTTGGCCTTTTTTTCAAAAAGAAAAGTCGCTGAATCATCAGTATGTCAAAATCTGGCCGCCATTTTGTCAATCGCGGAATCGTCATTCGCTGAATCGTCGTGTAATCTTTTTTAGGGTCTATCTAACCTTTTTAGGGGGGTAGAGGAGGTATTTTTTTTAACTAATCGAGACTCCTCTCCGTATTTTGGAATGAAAAATCTTCCATCTCTTTTTCTTATTTCTCTCGAGGGACGACGCGTTTACTACTACGCAGAGGTGGTGGCAGCGCTTCTCCTCCTCCTTTCTTTCGGTGTTGGGAACTCAATTCACACACGTTGAGAGAGCCTCGATCTAGAAAAACATGTTGCCTCCGACAGCATTAATGCATTAGTCAAACTACCCCCTCTTTGTAACAATGGTTAACCTGATTTGGGCTCTCTTCATCACACACTTGTTAACCATTGATGCCAACGAACCATTGGCATTGCCATCCTTCTACGACCGACCAGAGTTTAAGACTCGAGCTGGAGGCATCGATGTGTCCAAGCACTCGAAAGAAGGCAGGAGGTTCAGCGAAAAGTTCGTGACGACGGTGACCAGTGAGCCTGCGGCGGCGGTGACAACGGTTAAAAGTGTGACCACCGATGCATCTTTGAGACCAGAGGAAAAACCCAAGCTGAAAGTTGGCATCGTTTTGCCCAAGCAAATCTTCAAGCAAAGATTGTATCAACAGCACATCTCAAGGTACAGTGTGTTTGCTGATAAAGGCTAAATTGGGCTCCAGAACCTTTACTTGTGGCAATATCCGGATTTTGACCTTCCATTATTATTGCAGTTTTGTCTGAAGATTTCAAAAATGTATGAATGGTTCTTGTAGCTCAAAAGACAAAAAAGTTATTATAGGTTTTTGATTTTTCGAAAAATTGGATTTTTTCGCATTTTGTGATTTTATAAAGTGTCCATAATCCAAAATACGCATCCTGATCAAAAAGTGGTTAAACTAAAACTTGGAGCACGTCTCAAAACCAACCTCTGATCGAAATTTTGAAGCGATCAGAACATGTTTATACTATGCCAGATTGCACTTTGAATTTACGTCAATGGACCAATATTTTGGATTTTTTGCATTAAAATTACTGTTACTCCATAAATACAAATTTTAGTATCAAAAATACCTCCTTTACTCAAAAATTATTCAACTACTATCTGGGAACATTTTAGTCGAGAAAAGAAGTTTGAAAGTATGATGACATAATTATACAATTTTAAAAAATGCAAACC
>CAXHLB010000025.1:0-20039 GCA_964017235.1 Sabellastarte sp. h YS-2021 | reverse complement strand
AACAATTGCAGATCTAACAACCTCTGAAAATCAATTGAGGTGGAAAAACTTTCATTTATAAATTGGTAATTTATCCTACGCGTAGCAATCAAATTTGCATACATACAGTATTACCTTTAGCTGAACAAGCATTATTAAATAATATTTCAGCAGGGCAAAAACCTTTTTTATCTGAAACTTTGATAAAGGATTTGCTGACAGGTCTTACACGTCACTTTTACAATGAATATATGTAATCAAGGAGTAAAAACGATATTTCCAGTTGTCGAGTGTCATCCGTAATGCTTAGGGCAGCGGGCTTGTGTGTTTATCTGTCTCAGCGGATACTGAGACAGACGATAGTTAGCAATCGCTAAAATGGGATTGGGAATTCTCGAAGTACAGCATGAATATCATTTATGATGTCTTGAGATAAAGTCAGGTCATAAGCGTTGATATTTTCTTCTAGCTGCTGCAATGAGGTGGCGCCAATAATGGTTGATGCCACCCCTTCTGTTTGATAAACCCAGGCTAATGTCATTTGAGCTAGGGATAAGCCATGGCGTTGAGCGACTGCATAGTAGCCTTCTATGGCTTTGTGAGTTATTGGTGTATTTTCTGAACTGGCCATTCCTTTGGTTTATGGACCATCTGAGCCCTCGGGGATTTGATGGTTACGGTATTTTCCAGATAATACGCCGCCAGCCGTGGGAGACCATGGTAAATAACCGATATCATTTAGGATACACGATTCAAGCAGGTAGGGGAATCTTTAGTGTGTAGAATGATTGAACTCATTTTGTATTGAGATCATTCTGGGTAAGTTGTGCTTTTCACTTAATTGAATATATTGGCTGATGCCCCAAGGTGTTTCATTTGAAAGACCGAAGTAGCGAATTTTTCCGGCTTTTATACAATCATCTAGCCCTTGGAGAATATCCAGTATTTGCGCTTCTTGTTCTTCAGTATTGATTGAAGTATGAGAAACCATTCCTGGCCAATGCTTGCCAAAATGGGGAGATGTTCGGTTGGGCCAGTGCAGTTGATAAAGATCAAGGTAGTCAGTTTTTAGCCGCTCCAGTGAGTCTTCGACAGCTTGCCTAATCGTTTTTCGACTAATAGGACTTGCATTTCGAATCCAGGGCAAGCCAAGACCAGCAATTTTTGTGGCAATGATCACGTCTTTGCGCTTGTCGGGATTTTGGGCGAGCCACTCCCCAATAAATCGCTCTGTATCGCCATAGGTTTTCTTCACTGGGAGGTATGGGATACAGTTCGGCAACATCAATAAAATTGATGCCACTAGCGAGGGCATAATCCAGTTGTTGAAACGCCTCTTGGATTGAGTTTTGCTGCCCCCAAGTCATGGAACCTAGACAGACCGGTGATACGAATAAATCGCTGCGCCCGAGGTTAACTTTTTGCATAAACTTTATTCCCTGTTAATCAATCTTAAGCGTGAGTTTGCTTTATTTGGCTGTTGGTCAGCCACCGTAATCTCGTAAAAGGCATTCATGATAAAGAGAAGTCTTCAATAATAAAATAGCTTAGGTGTTTTTTTTTTTAGACTGAACAACTGCGTACAACCATTTTTATGGTGTCTTTTACCGGCTTATTTTGAATAACCGCTCTGCAGTTTATAATATCGCTTACAGCCATATAGCCAGGTAACTGCCTCTTCGGTGGATTGCTTTGTTAACCTGTAGTCATACTATTTATTTTGATTTTATAGTCCATAATGGTTCAATAACATCATATATATCTACATTATTAAGTAGTGCAACTTCATTAAGTATCAGTTGAGATTCTACATGATTAAATTACTTTTTTGAATCTCAACAATTAGTCTTTGGGAGGTGCAGTCAAATAGTGGGGCAATGTATTCTATTTAAGTGTTTGTCATTTTTTCAAATGCAGCGTCAGCCGAATAAGTGTCATTAAAAGAAGCGATAAATAACCAACAGCCAAATATTATGCTTGACATTATGGGATACTGCTTACTTTTTTAGAGTATTTTGTAAAAGTTTTTTTATGATTAAAACTATGCAAAAGGTTGGTAACAGCTAGCATTGCAATGTCTTGTAGAGCCGTCTCAGAAAATTCATCAGGAGTTTTTTTCTCAGAAATGTTAAGGTAAATGAACATATTCTGAAAATTTGTCGGAGGTTATGGCTTCAAGCCATCCACATTATGATGTTTGCCCTTCATGACAACCTCAGCCATTGGCCATAGTGATGCAGTGTTATATCGATTGCTCTCTTAGAAAGGGGAGTGTTTAGCAGATTTCTCCTTAAACGATGTTATCGTATCGGCGGTAAATACGCCACGGTTCAACCATAATTAAAAAAAACCACGGTATGATCGTATTAATTATTTGTTTAATGTCGATTGTAACATAAGAAAACAGTTTTCTAACCCTTTGGTAATTCTTACAACCCTCATTACCGTACTGCAATGAAGGTTTTCAAAAATTAACAAGTTGTGACTCGGTAAGATGTGGATACCGCTTGCTTTTACTTACAAAAAGAAACGAAAGAAACCATATTTCTTTATCGAATGTTACTTGATCTTTACAATTTCATATGGTTATTTACCCATTCACACAGCTCCTCACTCAGACTTTTAGGAATCTTGTCCGAGTTTACTAAAGTCATCCACGCTAACGGGTGAATGTCCTTAGGACTGCTATCCACTGAGATTGCATCATTTAATTTCGATAGATCAGGTATCAAATCATAACGCGAAATAGATCCAACCAGTTTTTCTTCATTATTCCCATCAGTATGATAAAAATAAAGTGTAAGATCATCAAACTTCACGAATTTGTCGGGGACTAAACAAATAAGTAATGCCATAGCCGTTTTTGGACAAAGGTCTTTGGGAATAATTACTTTACCGACAACTTCTAAATCGTTCAAGTCTATTTTAATCAACTGACTGAATTCAGGTGCGTACTTCTGAAAAAAGTCACTTATGGCTTTCTGATAAATCTTTGCAAAATAATAACCATTAACCTCCCTTTCTATATTTTTTTTTCGGTCATCGGACATCGGTTTCAAAACGGTAAAAGCTTTTGGATGAATTTTTTTAGTATTGGCATCAAATAATTCAATTATCTTTTGCTTATCGATTATATATTCATCACAAGTATTAATAGCAGTCCGTGATTGTGGATTTAGATGATATCCTTCCACAGAAGGTGTTCTAACAGGTTGTTGGTTATTAGGGCGGCCTTGCTGGTTGACTACTATGCGATGCGGTGAATTGATAGACTTCAGCCAATTATCAATTTGCTCCAGAGTCGGTGTGTGTGTGGCAAAACTAGTGTTCATTAATAATCTTAGTGCTTTTGGTTTTGAAAAAGTTTCAGTAGCATAAGCTTGTAATGTAGATATGACGTCGTCTGACAGCTTGAGTTTATTTTTTAAATGATTGATAACTCCTTGTTCATCTTGTTGTTGTTGAAAAGTTAATTTCTCAGTGACTGGAGTCATCGTTGTTTGTTTATGCTTACCTGCTGTGGTTTCAGTTTCAGGCTTGTTCCCAATTATCGCATCGGAGTTAACTGTAGGAGAGGCAAGATTTGAATGGGAATTGCTGTCTCTTTGTGTAGGGTTTGATTCAAAAACACAAGCGGCATCAAACAACTTAGGTCGTGTTGATGCTTCAGTTTTTTGTGGATTATGTCCTTCTTGGGAAGGGAATCTAACAGATTGTTGGTAATAACTGTTGCTGGGGCGGCCTTGCTGATTATCTACCATGTGTTGCGGTAAATTGATTGACCTCAGCAATGTATTCATTTGCTTCAGAGTCGGTTGGGTTGTGCCTGCACTGTCGGAAATTAACAATTTCAGTGAATCTGGTCGTGAATAAACCCCAGCAGCACAAGTTTGTAATGCAGATATAACTTCGTCTGACAGTTTGAGATTATTTTTTAAATGACTGATAACTATTTGATCTTGTCCTTGTTGATAAGTAGCTAGTTGATTAGTTGCTCGAGTCATTATTCGATTTTTTTCCAGATGTTGTTTGTTCGATTCATCCATAAATTGTCTTTTAGCCTTATCTGCAGGGGTTTCAGACTGTAACCATGACACGTTAATGGGAGGTAGTTCAGTATCTCTGATTGTTGGTTTCTGTTGTAAAGCAGCTTTAGGCCTGCATCCACCTATTGCCTCGGAGTAGACTGCAGGAGAGGCAATATCTGAATGAGGTATAGCACTCATCAAAGGGATAACCGTTTTTTTTGGCCTTAGGGCTAGGATCAAATAGATGAATTTGAAAATTGGGATTCATTTGAAGATCTTTATTATCAGAAGCTTGTAAAGCCGTATGAGATCTTTGCGATTCTTTCCTTGTAGCAGTAGCCTCATTTTTTGATTCATTTAAACTCAATATGTAACGGAGAGTTGAAATGTTGATATCAGTTAGTTCACCCCAATCTTTACTTTGCCGTATCAGTTCAGGGAAGTGTTCAATTTTATAGTCACCTTCATAGTGTTCGTGATACAGTGCGTATTTAGAGATTTGCCCATTTTCAATTATAGGAACTAATTTAGCTACAGTTAAATAATGTGTCTTGTTGTTTGGATTGTTTTCTTCAGGCTTGAGCATAAGTTCTTTTCGGTAATAAGGGTGCATGTCCTGAGCTTCCAGATCCTCGAGAACTGAGTCTGATACTCCACGTAAATTCATGCTTACTTGAGTAGATTGATAGTTATTTGTAGTTTGACACATTTTATCACAAGCACCCAGCATACAAATAACATGTTCACCATTGGTCTTATCAAAATCAATAACACATGGAATAGCTTCTTTGGCACCGGTGTCTTTAGAGTTTGAATGGAGAAATTTAGAGAAAGTTCCATTTAATGCACTTATTGGATCTTGTTCTTCTATATGACCGATTAATACTGCATTGTCTGCAACTTTAAAAAAACGGGTTTTATAATCCATTAAACTCTCTCCTTGTTGTTTAGGTCTGATTAAAAAAGACAATGGACCGGAAATTTCTGTAGGTTTAACTTCATCGGCTATCGAGGGGGGGGGGCTATTTCTAGTTTTTTTTGGGATAACAGCAGTATCCATTTTTACTGTCTGGCCAGTGGCATGCTGCATCGCTTCATGTGCAGGAGGTTGATGATGCGGTGTACCTACCCATAAAGGGGGTTGCTTTGATATACTTTTTGGTGCAGATAACTGATCAGAGAGTTCGTAAAAATCGAACTGTTGAAGTTGTTCGAGATTTTCTTTTAGTTTGATATCGGGGATATAATGGGCAACTCTCTCAATACCTATGCGGACAATTTCGCCTGAGTCAATACTATTTTTGATGACTGTAGGCAGTGCATCTGAAGGGTGCTCAGAATGATTATGAAAAAACTGGTAGCCCACATGGAGGCTTCCATTAGCCATTTTAGGTACGATTTTTCCCAACGTTGCCCTGTGCTCAGGATTTTCGGGTATGTGTAATAATCCGAGAGGCTTATAATTTGGTGATTGTTGAGCTTCCTTGATGTCCTTTATAGAATGGAGGTCAACAGTTGACGAATGTGAAAGTGTAATGAGTTTCATTTGATCGGAAGGATCAGCTGCAGCGCAATTTGTATCACATGCCCCTAGTAAGAGAGCTGATGCAGGCGAAGCTTCAGGTGTTGTTGGTTTGGTTAAAATGCAAACGGTTCTTTGAGTAAGTTTTTTATTATCGAGCTCGGCATGATTTACGTTATTTTTTTTAATGGCGGCAAGGAATGTACCAAGACTGCTGGTACGACTTTCTTCAACTAAATGATCGTGGCCTGCTTTGGTGGATATATTTTTATTGTTTGATGGTAATGTTTCTTTGAACATTTCAGTTAATGTATTAGTATTTTGTTGGAGTGAAGAAATATTTGTTGTTAACTTGTATTTATTGTCCATGATATACTCTTTAAAATTGATTTGGTATTGGATTAAACACTGAAAAAGCTTAGATCAAAGATAAAACGTAGATCAAAGTTTGTTCATTGTTTATTACTCATTTTGTTTATTACTCATTTTATATTTCTAACATTTAGCAAAATAGAAATTAAACATCAAATTAACTTGAAAGTCAAATTTGAGATAAAAAAATTGAAAACCTCAGATTGCTATTATAACGATTTTTTTAATCAAAGAGATAAATATAGAGGTCTTTGTCAGTTCAGCTAACTATTTCGTGAGATGAGCTTTCATCATGAGTTAAAATAGATATGGTGTTAAGTAACTGTGCCTTTATTTATTGGTGTTTTAATTTGAGATAGCCAAGAGGCAGTACAAGTTAATTGGCTATTTGGAGTCCATCAATGTAAATAGGATAATGTTTATAAAGGGGTAGGCTGGACACAGCCATTTAGTTAGTTAATTGGACTGCTTTGTCATGGTTTTAATAACAATATTTACATATAGTTAAATTTACAACCAGATAATTGAAGGAAAATTTTTTCTTCTGTCTGTAAAGTGGTCATCATTAAAGGAGTAATGGCATGGATGGTTTAAACAACTCAAAGCCTCAATTGAATACATCAACAAGTATTTCTAGAATAGACAATATGAATGAAACTAACACTGCATTCGAGCGTACTGTAACTCAGAATGATAGTGTTGAAAATAAAATAAATAGTAAGCCGAACCGAATAATTCAAGCGTTTAAAAACTTTTCATTAAGATGCTGTTGCACAAGCATAAAAAATTGCTTTCTTAATTTAGGCTCCTGTTTCAGTCGTAAACCTAAGGATGATGATTCGTTAGAAAATAGTGAGAATGCACAAAATAGCATGCCTATAAAGTCAAAAGATGGTGAATCAGGAATTATTGCTGATTATGTTCCGGTTCAGGATGAGATTTTACCTGAGGTTAGTAAAAGGAATATATCTAATGAAAATTTAGATCGAATTGATGATTGGATAGATAAATCAGAAAAAGAAGTAAAAAAGAGTGCAGAAACTGAGTTGTCAGCAACTGAAATAGGAGAAAAGGTTGAATCGGGCGAAAAATATTCAAAGGATAGTGTTGAGCAAACAGCGTCTGAGTCAGAAGGACAACTCGATGTCATTAGTGAAGAGGCAAAAGCAGAATTAATTTTAACAAGCCAAGATGGAGAGGTAAAGGAATCTAGTGAAGATCAGGATAGCAGCCTTGTTACTGAGTCGTTACCTGGTGAAGATTACAATTCTACTAATAAATTGCCTAGTATTTTAGACATGACCTTAGATGAACTGATTGCATATATAGAGGATATTTAAAATGAAAATAAGAATGTCCCATTTAGTGCTAGATTAAGGTACCATGAACTGATGATAGGCAAAAAATAAGAAAAGATCTTGATACAGGTTTGATTTTTTAATTTCGCCAAGTTTTCAATTAGTTGAATTAAAAACTGTCTCTGCAAGACAGTTTTTAATATCGTTTTTGGATAATGTATCAATGAAGAGATCTTTTTATTATATTGACTTACGATTTACTTTATACTGGATAAATCTAAATGTTAAAGATTTTAATAAAATCACGTTCGATGTTTATTAACGATAAAATGAATGATGCGAACGCGCCGTTGCCCAAACTCACTGTCTTCGAAACTGAGAGGGCTCATTGAGAAACATTCAAAATAGAGTCATAGGAATATTATTTCATGGCATGGGACTAATTTTCACCTTCCATAGCTGTAAGTTCTCGTATATCTGATTACGAATAATTCTTTTAAAGCTAAAGTATAAAAATTAAAACGTAGATATCATGATCTTTAATAAAGAATAATCATGATAAATACGCTTTAAGGATGTTACAGAGTAGCTATTTACAGTAACATGTCACGTTGCAATCATGTTTTATCAACCATCTTCTTTAAACCAAATACATAGTCCTTAATACTTTGGTTGTAACTTTCTACTTGTTGAGAATGATGTAACCACGAATCAATGGTTTTAAGCAAACCAGGTAAATGCTCATGTTTTAAAATACGCTCTTTTAATAATTCTGTCTTTTTAGATAATTGTATTATATCTGAATTAACCAAGAATAATTTCTCCCCCCCCCCTTCGATTGTTTGACATGAAGCAACCATTTTTACTGCTTTATCCAGTAAAAAGAGAGCCCTCATCACTATTGCTTGGCCACTTTCAATCGGTGTTTGTTTTTTCTTAAGTACAATAACGCGAGGTATAGAAACTGACGGTGTGCGATATTCCTCTCTGACCAGATATTTATTAGCGTATTGTTCGATGGTATCTGAAATCATCTTAATCTCGTGTGTCCAACCAAGCGACAATAATTGCCAGGAAGAATCTGCTGAAAGTGAGTCAGCGGTGATCTTTACAAACATGTTTTCTTGAGTTCTAGGCAGGTTTTTAACAGAAATTGTTAAATTGACGTGAATGCTTTCATCATGCAATGAAAATATTTTGATTCCATGTAATGCTGGCATATCAATGAGTTCACATCCGTCTTTATGCCATTGTGTAAAGTCATATACTGTGTTTTTACCTTTATTTTTTTCAAGATGCTCGCAAAGTGAATAAAAGCCAGTTGTTGAACTGATTAAGTCTATGTCTTTATATGGTTCTTTAGCTCCTTGAAGGGCTCTAAAAAAAGAACCAAAACCAACGATACAATGTTCCTCGCCTGCTTTTAACTGGTCATTGTGTATATTTATTGCGGATAATAATATGTCAATGAGACGATTTCTTTCTGAGCTTGATTTGGCCTCTATATGCTCAACAGCTACTTCTTCGTGAACCCCAACAGGTGAGCGACTGTTGCTATTAAATGCTAAACAGGCGACTGTACTTGTTTGTCTTGGTGGCTGTTCCTGCATTTTTGTTTGTAGACTTACCTGTGATGACCATATAGGAATGGTCTGTTGATTAAGATGAGTCATAGTAGCATAAGGTGCTGATTTACTTCTCTGCTCTTGTGATTCGTCGACAGAGGTGGGCTTGAGATCAGTATTTGTACAGTTAATGGTTGTGTCACTTTTGTGAAATTCTCTGTTGTTATTTTGCTTCTGAGTTGAAAGAATTGTTTGGCTAAATTCAGGGAATCCTGCCTTTGCCTTTGATGGTGCGGGCCCTTGTGGTTTTTGTTGATGAATCGCCTTTTCAAGTTCGTAAGTAAGATTAACCCATTGATTGTTATAAAATGTCAGGGTTACTCTATATTCACTCCTTTCGTCTTTATTTACTTCATTTGATCCATCAAGTGATGGTTTGAATTTATGGTAGAAACCATTGTTGTCGAGCACAATGATTTCGGTCTGTAATGCACTACTTAATACAAGAAAATCTTCTTTTAATTCCTCAGTTAACGAGTCTGAACAAACGGAACTGCTTGGATGTACTGGCTTAGAAGAGGATGTTTTCATCGTTGGAAACAGATTATTACTGCGGTATCTTTTGAGCCAGGATGTCGTTTCAATCATTTTTGATAAAGGAGATTGCGGTTTTTGTACCTCAACTTCAACGTAATCAGTAAACAATTTATCCAAATTTTCTTCAGTAGGGTGAGCAACAAACTTATGTAGCATTCTTGTTTGATAAGGAGTTGTGTGTTTTATTTTAGAGGATTGACTGCTAAATATAGTGCAAATTAATGCACCTATATGTTTATCAACAATGTTATAGGTGCGCTGTGATGGGTTTGATGTGACACGTTGATCGGTTCCTGATTGTTGAGTTTTTGTTTTACCGGTTGGTTGTGCATGATGAGCTTTAATACTGGTTTCGGGATAAATCCTTTGTAAAAGGCTTTCTATTTGAGGAGCCTCAGGGCCTTGTGTCTCCCATGAATGCACTCCACTTCTGTTTTGGATATCTGGAATGCACTCATGACAGTGTCGATCAAATACCTCATAAAGTTTACCATCGAGTCGGTTTTTATTAACCTCTTTAATTTTTTCAATTGCAGATTTAAATTCATTACTTTTGGAATCATCGGATTTTGAAACGTTTTGTGATTGTAAATAGCCATGATCTCCCCATAGTTTTGATGATCTCATTTTTTTAACTTCATTAACTATATTAAATATTTTTGAAAAAGTTTCTCGGTGACCAGTTATTTTCTCTAGAGTATCATAAATATGGCAGGTGTGCTGAAATGAATGACTACCTTCAGTTAATCCATCAGTTAACTGGAGATGCCGACCAAGGGATTTATACAAAACTTGTTCAATGTCTTCAAGTAACTCAGCTTGTTTTGACAGACGTATAGTGCTCATTTTGTATTGATTGAAAAGAGTAAAATCGGGTAATGTATCTGTTAATGTTTTTTGATAGCGGCTAATATGAGATAGAGATCTATTCATGGATTTAATGACAGTTGATAATTTTACTTCTAGATATATAAATAAAATATAATAAGCTCTCGCATGTTCTACTTGGGTGACTTGTCTCTCAATATTGTCGACAATAGTTATTATCCTTCGAGGTGTCATTTTATCAAATTTGGTGCAAATAGTTTCTATGCATTGAATTAATGAAGATGAAACGTTAAATTCTTGAGGCCTATGCCCCTCATCAGTGGTAAGTGTGTCCTGCTGATCAGTATTATGTGTGGTTT
The DNA here is from genome assembly GCA_964017235.1 of Sabellastarte sp. h YS-2021. Taxonomy (NCBI): domain Eukaryota; kingdom Metazoa; phylum Annelida; class Polychaeta; order Sabellida; family Sabellidae; genus Sabellastarte; species Sabellastarte sp. h YS-2021. The sequence continues at coordinate 9,491 of CAXHLB010000025.1, read as the reverse complement.
GCTCTGATGGTTCCATTTGGAACGGTGTATGAGGTTTCATTCTAGGTAGATTAGTTAGTGCTTTTCGTGAAATCTCAATCAACCGTTCTTTATCATGTTCTACTTCTAATAATCTTTCATAATTTAATTGTTGTTCTATTTCCTTTTTTTCAGCGTTTTTTGCTATTGCATCTTCTATTTTTATTCTGTGTTCATTAAATTCCTTTTGTTTTTCTTCTAGTAATAATTGAGAAGATGATAAATATGATTGAGCATTTGAATACTGTTTAACTATGCCAGCCAGATCAACATCGAAACCTTCTCTTTCAACGGAAAAAAAATCACTCATGCAGAGTTCGGGAGTGTACTTTAGGCCCAATCGAATATAATACTTTCTAAAACGATCTTGTAGTAAATCTTCTGGTAATGTTACTTTATTCTTTAAATATTTCTTTATAATGATTATTTTTTTAGGGTCATTTGTATTTATGATAGCTGTTTTTTGATCTAGGGTAAGCTCTAAAAGATTCATTAATATTGAATAATTTTCTAATCGAGTAGCAGCCTCATCAATTTCATATTGTCTATAATCAAAATCATATACTTTACCCAAAATCATAAATACTAAAGCGGTAAATAAGTAAGTTTCCGAAGAAGCCTCTAATGACAATGTTACTCCTTCATCTTTTGCTGTATTTAATTGGTGTAAGTCAAATATTGCAGCACTCGTGTTGTCAGACATCAAATTATGAAAAATTAAATTAAATAGAATAACTACTCTAGACTCCGTTGTAGTTTGTTGGTTTTTTTTTAACATTTTATGGACTACATTTGCTTTCATAGCTTTTTGAGTCATATTGCACTTTAGATTACCTGTAAGTAATCTCATTTGTATTGTTCCAGTTTTTTGTACACAGTTTATTAATAATGTTTTAAGCAAACACATAGATGAAACCATCATTGATTCCTCCATAAAGACTAATTCTGTACATTGTCTTGGTTTTATTTTTGTTCTGTAATGACTGGAAAATTTCTTTCCAGTATCATCAAACTTTTCTTCTATTTCATTATGTATAAAAATTATTTCATTAATCTTGTTGCACATATCGTATATGCGTATTACCATCCCCATTAGTTCTTTTTTTTGAAGGTCTTCCATTTTTCTAGAACAATAGAAGTTGATTGCATCAAAGGAGTTTAAAACGGTTACATTTAAAAGTATCTGTGCTGTAAGTGGTTTGCAATACTTAATCACCTTTCTTAAAACATCTTGAACCTCTTGATAAAATAGGGCCTCCTTTTGTCCTAATGCCTTAGTTTTTGTGGGTAGTGCTGGAACAAAATCCATTTTATATCCTGCTTGTGAGCATTTATAATCAATTAATTTTAAAACTCCATCAATGTAGTAAGATAATGACATGAAGTAATTTTTACTTTCTTGTTGTTTCCAACCCTCTACAAAATCAAATATTATATTAATAAAGTTGTATTTTTTTTCAAAGTATTTTTCTAAAACAATTATTTCCTTTTCAAGTTCAGCTATGGCTGACTCCAACTTAGCTTGATCTCTATCATGGGTTTCACGTTCAATAGGTCCCATTATGGGATCTTCAACGCTTGTCTGGTCATTTGAACTATCCAGTTCACCATTGTCAGTCGGGTTTTGATTGGTCAATCCAGTGGCTGAAGTGTACGTGAGAATTTTCTCATCGGTTGTTGTTTGTTTTTTATCCATTTGATTATGTGTAAGTAGTTTTTTTTCTTCATGTGCAATTTTTGCTTTTCGCAAAGAGATTTTTAATTCTCGAACAGTTCCCATAAAGCGAGATAATGGGTAATAGGTTTCTTTATTGTCCGAAGGTGTGTCTGGCATTTTGTCAGTTTTATTGTTAAGTAGTAAAAATCCAGTTGGTGTTTTTTGATCTTTAATGGTATTCATTTGTTTTCCTTACAGTGGAATCATCGTTATGTCAATTGCTTTTTGCTATGTTACGAGGCATAGCTCCAAGCGCTCAGCTATTTTAGCCTTGAATTTGAATTTATAAAATATTTCTATTTGAATTATTACGATAGTTTTTCTTAATGGCTAATTTATGCAAATATAGCCATATGTATTGGAACCTAGGTGCCACTTAATAAAGCTATAGTGGGTACCTCTTTGGGTACTCATTAGAGAAATTATAAAGTAAACTTGGAACCGGGCAGTCTGGGGAGTGATTTTATCTCATCCAATAGAAATTTAAAAAATGGTGACGACAGCGACAGCTGCATCTTCTTTATATCGGTGTCCAGTTTGTTTTGATGTTATCGAAACGACCTATTATTCGATACTTTAGGTTATTGAATTGAACAAATTTCTATTTCTGTGGTCAAACAATATAAGTGGTTTAAGAATTTTCTCTGATTAATAGTTCATCCTTCATGATGCCTGATAACTAAGTAATTAAACAAGAAAGGTATTTTTTTACGTTATTTCAAGTGGGTAACCACGTTTAAAAAAGCTATTTTAGATTAAAAATCATAAATTGTGTTTTTATGCTGTGTGCCTGCTGTTTCAGGTTGTCACCTTAGGGTAAGCAATGGTGTTGTTAGATCTGGTAGCACTAAAGTTTTAAATCAGAGCAATTACCAGTGATCAACGAAGTAATAACTTGAAAATTTATCTTATTAATTTGACAAAATAGAGGAAAAAATTATGCCTATTGAACTCAATCCAATCTATTGCCGAGCTGCTGTAGGCGGGCTAGGTGAGGATACTCAAAATGACTTGCCATCACACGGAGAGAGATCTGGTCGTCACATTACTAACACCGGTCATCACTTGCCATCTTTTGGTCGGGCATCTGACCTAACTCAGGGGGGACAACCAGTAGAAAATGAAGCATGCATCGCACAACCTGCAAATGGTCCAGAACCCGACGTGACTAACTGGACGTTAAAGAGGGATAAACAATCGTATGATTCTCGTGTGAAGCTGTTCAATGAATTTATAGATAATAATTTTGATTTTTGGAGGGGAAAAACATATTCCACTAACGCTCTTAATAAATTTATTGAAAGATTAGCTCAACATTTTGACTTGATTAATGGATACATGGTAGGCGTGTTGGAAAATGGCAGTGTAGGTGTCGTTTCTGCCTATTTTTTCTTGGATTCTTATGACGGTAGCATGCATTCGCCCTCCCAGTATGCCATACCTATTAACCAATTTTGTGATCGGAACGGGGTGAGTGAAAAGCTTAGTTTACAGCGATGTTTTGCAGAGTATTTAGGCTATCGGGTGAGCACAGGGAGATCTGGTGATCAATTAACAAGGCGTCATGTCCAAGGAGGCGATTCAATTAGCCATTTGTTTAACGGTCTTTCTCTTGGCAATACTCCTTTACAGAACTCGATTAACCCCATACCTCAGCAGTCCCAACCAAATACAACCCATCTTAGCGAACAATCCCTATATCAAAACAGTTCCAATGGTAATGGTAGCAACCTAAGCTTGCATGTGGAAGGCAGAGTGAATCCAAATAGTACCCATTTGTCAAATCTGTATGACGCTACACCACAAAGTCGAGCTGAGCAAGAGTACATGGAAAGGCTTAGAACATTTAATCCAATCCGTGCTGGCGGTAGCCCCTTTCCCAATCCAAGCATTCAGACCCCTGAAGCGTTTGCTATGAATGGTTTGGTTTTTGAACCAGTAGTAAATCGACCTGATGCCGTTCGGTGTTCAAGTTGTAAGGTAGTCATATATAGCTGGGAGAGGGATGATGATCCAGCAGTTGAGCATACAAAGCATGCTCTGCAAGGTTGTACCTTTGTTGATCACTCTACAGTCAATTACGAGAATGGTGCTCAAGCACAACCCCTTTTTAATGAAACTTTTAGGCAAACAGTTACTAATCCTTCACCTACTCGTCAAGGAATTTCGAATGAAGGGCAGGATGATTCTAATATCCTGAGCCCAAATACTTTACTTGAGTTAATCAAAAAAAATATAAAGGATGGGATTGGTCTTATAAAAGATCCTGCATATAATCACGTTGATCTTGATCATATCGAAAATGACATGGAACGATTAAAAACCTATCAAGGCAGGCTTGATTCGTTTCGTAATTGGCCTAAACCTGATATTGTATCTGGTTCGTCACTAGCTAAAGCTGGTTTCTATCGTTATAAAAACGATGACATGGGCAAGCATGACAGCGTAAAATGTGCCTTTTGTTTTGGAGTATTATCCGACTGGTGGGTTGGAGAAGTTCCTCTGGATGAGCACGTGAATCATTTTGATCATTGTAAGTTTGCAAGAAAACTTAAGCAAGACGAACAAGAACGTCTGGGGCATCTATTGGGGCAACAAACCCCAGCGGAACAACCTACTGCTAATTATAATCAATATGAGTGGATGAGTGGTATCATAGCCATGGGGTATAATGAAGATCTTGTCAAAAAAGCTATAGATGCCTTGGTTAGTGAAAATAAACAAGTTGTGACCGACACTGTGCTAGATTGGATTTTTGAAAACGAAAACAGTCTATTTGAGGGTAATAATGATTGTGATGAAGCTATTGAGCAGTCACAACCCAGTAGAACGGTGGGTAACGAACCTTCCTCGATTGAGGGATCAAGTTTGTCCGACAGAAATAATAGTTTAGAAGGTTCGGACTTAATGTGCAAAGTCTGTTTTGAACAGGACATTGCAGGTATATTGTTGCCATGCAATCATGCATTGGTCTGTGTTGGATGTTATGACCAACTGGGACAATGTCCAACGTGTCGTAAAACAATTGAAGGTATGTACTTTTTGCAATTTTAAACCAGATGGTTTTCACCTCAGTAAAATGTCTTTAATGAAAAGTTTTTTGTTGCACAAATAATTTCTCTTTGTCGCCTTGAATGGCGACAGGTTTCATTAAAAAGTTGTTGGTGTTTTACACTCATTACCATGGATGAAATGGTAATATTAACTTGACATATAAGCATGATTTATTTAGTTTAGGTGAAGCTATTTTTAATAAGAATGAATAATTTCGGTCTTTCAATAAAGAATATCCGAGATTATTTAAAACTCTATAGGGTTGGTAAATATTTTCTGTTCATTGCTGAATATTAAAGATATACAAAGATTTATATTGATTAACCTAAGCCGATTTTTTAAAGATTAATCGGATTTAGTTGACTGTTTGTTCCATTTTTTAAAACATTTTTCTACCAGATGTAAGCAATCGCTTCTTGATAAATGGGGTTTTATACCTCTCAAGGGTTTTGATAGTAGGCTTAATAATTGGTTGAAAATTTTGATTTGGAATGAGTTATTTAAATAATATAGCAATTGTGTTTTCTTACAATTAATTTGGTTGTATGCTAATTTTTAAAAACCGATTGTAAAAGTTTAAATTTAATTCATAATGAATTATTACTAATGAATACCAAACCCCAAATGTTTTTGTATTGTGTTGTTAGGTTTTATGAATACAATTTGTCAAGAGATATGACGCCATATGAACCATCTCGATAAGATAAACCTTAGTTTCCATGCTGCTATATCTCATAGTTGGCAAGTAAATACCTGTTGTTTTTTTCCTCTTAGAGTATTTAAAGCATTTGCAATGGGTGTTAAAAGTTTATTTTCTAACTACACCGTATGTATTTCTGATATTGATACGAGTATATTATTGAAAGAACATCCTAACTCATGGTTTTCCCTTGAAGTTACTAAAGTTAAAGAACTTTGGGAACGAAAAATTAATGTGGTCAATGAAGCAGACAATACAGGGGAAAGACCCTTCTTTGATGGTAATATCCAACCGGAACTTTGGGAGAGCATGGCTGCAAGTCAATCTGGAAGTCACTATCTCGATTTCAAAGAATTAACAATTCGAATGCCGCCTGCAGTGAAATCGGCTCAGACGGCCTTAAACCTGTTGCAAAAAGAAGTTGATAAGCAAAAGATGGAAATTAAAAACCTGAGAATATCTAACAATCTTGAAAGGAATAGGGAGCCTTATAAATTTCGAATGAAAAATAGTTGTTCTATGAAAGAATTGTTCAAGAATGATATGGATTTAAAAATGAATATGATTCATGATGAATATAGTCGTATCGATACTAATTCTCTAAAAGAGGTCGTTGAAACTTTTAATAAGCAATGGGCTGATTTAAAAAAACTGAGTGTGTATCGAAAATGGTTTGTTGGACAAAGGGATAAAAATAACCCAGTTCCTCATTATCCAGGAAGAGTATTTTTACACCCATCTGATGAATATTTTAGTGGAAACTATATCTATAAAGAAACCTCATTGATTACTCAATTATTGCAATCAGGAGTTCTAAGCTATTTAATTTGGCGCCCAATCCCAATGTCAAATAGAAGCTTTGCCAAAGAACAGGCTGAACTTCAGGAGTTGTATAAAAGCATTTTATGGGGTAATCGCGATGATGATCGATTTAAAAAAGGTTACAAAATTAGCGATCGTTTATTACAGCGATTCAGTTTGGTGCTACCAGGAGATGATGTTGAAAAACTAAGACTAGGATATGATAACCCTCACCTAGGTAGTACGAATGTCTCATTTACCTTCAATGATAATATTTATGGGAAAATTATGATACCTAGTATTAGTCAGAGGGAAACGACATGTCCTGTAGGAAGTAACCCATCGTTTGAAACAATTAAAAAAGATTTAATAAGTAACTGGAGGTCTTGTAGCCTTCTTGTTAATGGTGATTTTGGCCTTGGCTCAACTCGCCAAGGCTATATTACTGTTGTTAAAAATAAAGACGGTTCTATTGACTGTATTAGTGAATTAAATGATTGTGACATAATACGATTTAAAGATAATGACAGTTTATTAGCTTATGTAAAAGAACAGTGCGAGGAATTTAGAAAAAGAAAAATGATTAGTAATAATGATTACGGTGATATTTTAATTCTGTTAAATAGTTATTAATTAAGTAGAACTGTTGATTTTATCTGAATTTTTTCATCTGATTATGAAACAAAAATATATATAGATTGATTCAGTTTCTTTTGTTTGTTTGTTTGATTGTAATTGTTTTCAGTTTTTATTTTACTAAGCTTAGCTTTACTACCTGTTTGCTAAATAAATACAAATTATTTTGAAAGAAAAGTTGTAAGAATTTATATATATTAGTATAATATTTTGAACTGATTTTGTTTGCATGGATAAGATTATTTGGAACCATTTATGTATTATAATGCTAAGTATCAAGTAAATACACACCAAAATACTCATAAAATTAATGTTAAACTATAAAAAAAATGAGTGTGATGATTTTGGGCAGTTAACGGTATTTGCTTTTCATCGAAAAATAAAGAAAATGCCCCCGAGTTTTTTAAGGTCAGGTTTGATGGTTGGGAATATAATAATCAGCCCTTTTTTATTAATTTACGATTCATTTCGGTTTATATATATTAAAATTAGAAAAATTGTTCGGCTCTACTCTGAACCGCAAATTAAATTTTCTTGTTCAGAAAACATTTGTGAGGTAAACAATGCTAAAGCTAAGCCTAAGCCTCATAAAAATTGCCATAAACATAAAAAAATTGAAAACATTGAAATAAAATATTCAGAAACTGCAACTCCAGAATTTAAAAAAAAGGGAGAAGATCGCTCAAACAAACGGAGAGAGAACGATAATAAAGGATATGAAAAGGCCGATGAATCTCTCAGGGCGGAACGAGCTGAATATCTGAGACAATGTCAAAAAGAACATAAAAAAAACAAACGAAAGGGTGGGAATAAATTCAATAATTTTTCAAAAACCTCATCTTTTGATCACATTCAAGTAATTGCAAGTGGGAATATAAATAAAATAAAAGAAATAATCGGTGAATTCCATAAAAAATATTCTCTTAATATCTTCAAAAAAAATACAAAATTCGGTCTCGTTTCAAGACAAGATTTAAAGATTTATTTAGCTGGTAACAAAAATTCTCATAATAGGGTTGTTATTCGTATTAAAGAAAATAATAAATATCAAATTGCACTAGTTGATGAAGAAAAAATGAATGATTTTCATAAAGAATGTGCGGCTAATTTTTACTCCGATTACATTGACCTTTATAGAACAATTAGATCGAAAGATTGATGAGGAATCTGCCAATCAGTCATTTTTCCCATGGTCACGTGTCAGCAATGTGAACCGTTCAAACATGAGTGTGGGGCTTTTTCGTATCTTCCTTAGGCACTGTAGATAAAACTGGGTAACCGTCAATTATTAAGCCAGTAATGGCTAAAGATAGGCAGTATGGATAAGAAACAACTTGCAGCCTTCGCTCGCGAAGCCACTGAGTCGATCAAAACTGAATGTCATCTCAATGGTTTCAGACAAAACACACCAAGCCAATTTCATGAACCACTTCGTCATCAATAGCCAGTGAGTCCTAGCTCAGGGGCATGCCAATTTAGCCAGTATTCCTGATTTAAAAAAATCGTCCGTTTATTAGCGTTTGATTGAAAATTATGCTTTATTCCTAGTGTTGAAAAATTATCTCAGTCTTGTGGCTGCTGTTCCGGCTGATAATTGGTAATGATGCGACCTCTCTTGGTGATGCTCCCGAAACAGTGCTTATTTTAACTTTAGATAAGACTAACATTAAATGAAAGCTGTCTTGATAGAACGTTTTTCTCAAAGACCAATACTTACTACTGTACCAGACCCGATTCCTGTTAACGATGGTGTCGTTGTTAAGGTCGAGGCGACAGGTGTATGCCGTAGTGATTGGCATGGTTGGGTTGGTCACGACACCGATATTGAGTTACCCCATGTGCCTGGTCATGAGTTGGCAGGTATTATTATTGAGGTAGGTAAACACGTTAACCGATGGCGGGTTGGTGACCGGGTGACGATACCATTTGTTGGTGGTTGCGGTTCATGTTCACAATGCCATGGTGGCCATCAGCAAGTATGTGAGTATCAATTTCAGCCAGGCTTTACACATTGGGGCTCTTTCGCCGAATATGTTTCTCTGCATTATGCTGATTTGAATCTTGTTGCTCTGCCTGAAGCCATCGACTTTTCCACTGCTGCGAGCCTTGGTTGCCGTTTCGTCACCTCATTTCGTGCGGTAGTTGATCAAGGTAAAACCCAGGCAGGGGATTGGGTGGCTGTTCATGGGTGTGGAGGAGTTGGTCTTTCAACCATCATGATTGCCAATGCTCTGGGAGCTAATGTGGTAGCGATTGACATTTCTCAGGATAAATTGCAACGGGCGCAAAGGCTGGGAGCCGTAGCCGTAATCGACTCTACATCTGTGGATGATGTTGTTCAAGAGATCAAATGTGTGACTGGTGGTGGGGCCCACGTATCCCTTGATGCCCTTGGTCATTCGCAAACCTGTTGTAACTCGATTCTTTGTCTGCGTAAACGTGGTAAGCATATTCAGGTAGGGTTGATGCTTGGCGATCACGCGGAACCCTCAATTCCAATGAGTAAAATTGTTTCAGATGAGCTGGAAATCTTAGGGAGTCATGGAATGCAGGCGCATCGTTACG